>CAUYRT010075906.1:0-20712 GCA_963574885.1 Lepilemur ruficaudatus
CAATTCATGAGTGGATTATTAAAATTTGGTATATGTTTACAATGGAATATTACTCAATTTTAAGAAACGACAGTGAGCTAGCACTGCTTATATTATCCTGGATTAAGCTTAAGCCCATTATTCAAAGTGAGGCGACACAAGACCCGAAGAATGGGCCCCACTTGTACTCGCCATCAAATTGATATTGACTGATTAATACTATGGTGCTCAAATGGTGGGAGTGTTCATTAGGGATTTAGGGGGTGGGGAATAGACCCACATCCAAGAGATGTGGTGAGCGCTGTGAAGGGGTGGGACATGCTTGAAATGTATTTGGGGATGTATTAGGAAATGTATTAGGAGTTTCAATAGGGGATAGGAAAGCCCCTAAAACTGATTTATGTGAATAGCTATACAACTTGGTAAATTTACTAATAACCATTTAATTGTACACTTGAAATGGAGTAAATACATGATATGTAAATTACACTTCAATAAAGAAAAAAAAGAATTGAAGTCTCCATGAAAAGTAAAAATTTTTATTTGTCTTCAAAAAATAAAAATAAAAGAAGGGGCAGTCTCAACCTTATTATGATCACTGTTTGCACAACTACATATACTGTATTAGTATAGGTCATAGATTAACAAGGGAAATTAAATATTTGTAGAATAAATAAATAAATAAATGAGGCTTAGAAATTTTCAATTTTATATGTATGTCTGGTTTGTGATAAATATTTTTTTGCATTAGAGTTTATTCTTATTCTGAAATGTCAAAGGAGTATCTTGTGGCAGGAATGCATTGTAAAATTTAGTCTTAGTATGTTAATAAAACCAATTTTTTAAAGTAATTTTTAACCATGTCAAATTTAAAAGTTGCCATTTTATTTTGAAGCAGAAATGAGCATGCATCTTATATGATTTCTTAAGTTCTTAGAAAGTTAGTCAATTTTACTCACACATTGACTTATCATCCAAGAAAGAACACAACTATATCCACTCTTGAAATAATTATTCTGTGGAATATTCTGAATGTTATTTTATAGCATGTTCTTAATTTTTAAATCCTGCATAAATTCCAGTTGCATGTGTCTTCAGAACCTATGTAAAATATTTCACAGGATGCCAAACCAGAAGGTGGCGATGCTGCATGGCCATTTTGAGCTCCTTAATCTAGTGAATCAGTAGGAAAAGAAGGTATTGTTCTATATTCTTGAGTGATTTTTATGATTGCCAAGGGGATAATTGGATTGCTACTACACAATGGAGGTAAGTAGGAGTACGTCTGGAACGCAGGGCATCTCCTGGATACCTTATTGTACTTCCATTCCTGGTTATTAAGTCAAAGGAAAATTATAGCTACTCAATACATGCAAGCCTATTGATAGCCTGAACCCTTCTGGAATAAAAATTTGTATCACTGCAACAGGCAAGGAACCACTATCCACTCAGTTCCTTGCTTAGTGCAAAGAAAACAGAATGGGTAGTGAGAGAAAACAAATGTAATCACCAGGCATGACTACCATGACCACTTGAAAAAAACAAAACTATAATAATTATGAATATTTCTTATTTTGAATTTTACATGGTTATAGTTAATAGTATATATGTTAATTTTTATCTTTCCCTCTTCCATTGCCCCATAGTATAAGTAGTATTATTAGTGGTTAACCTTGAATTTCAGTATTTAAGTTACTGTACATCAAAGGGGCATGTGATTTAGCTACCACCACCAAGAACAACAACAAAAACCGGAAAAACAAGGCCCCGAGATGGATATAAAGCTTTTGAGAGAGACTTTGGAGGCATCTTTTGAAGAATACATTTTTTACAAAATATTATAGTAGTCCTTTTTTATCTACAATTTCACTTTCCACAGTTTCAGTTACTTGGAGTCACCCATAGTCTGAAAATATTAAATGGAAAATTCCAAAAATAAACAGTCTATACATTTTAAATTGCCACTCTTCTGAGTAGCATGCTGAAATCTCACCCCTTCCTGCGCCATCCCCCTGGGCACAGGAATCATCTCTTTGTCCAGTTGTCTACACTGTATGTGCTACCTGTTTCTAATGCACTTAGTAGCCGTCTGGATTGTCAGATTAACTGTTGTGGCATCACACTGTGTCCAATTAACCCTTATTTTACTTAGTAATAGCCCAGAGTGCAAGATTTGGGCAATTCAGATATGCAAAGAGAAGTTATAAAGTGCTTGATTTGATGGCTAGCAAACATATAAAAAGTGCTCAACATCTCTATTCATCAGGGAAACACAAATCAAAACCACAATGGGATATCATTTAACTCCAGTGAGAATGGCCTTTATCAAAAAATCACAAAATAACAAATGCCGGCGTGGATGTGGAGCAATAAGAACACTCTTACACTACTGGTGGGACTGTAAATTAGTACAACCTCTGTGTAAAGCAATTTGGAGTTATCTGAAAGAATAAAAGTAGAATACCATCTGATCCAGCAATCCCACCACCGGGCATCTACTCAAAGGAAAAAAAAGACATTCTATATTAAAGACATCTGCACTCAAACATTTATGACAGCACAATTCACAATTGAAGAGATGTGGAAACAACCCAACTGCCCACCAATATATGAGTGGATCAATAAATGTGGTATATGTATACCATGGACTACACTACAAAAAACAATGGTGAACTAGCACCTCTTATATTATCCTGGATAGAGCTGGAGCCCATCCTTCAAAGTGAAGAATCACAAGAATGGAAAAACAAGCACCACATGTACTCGCCATTAAATTGGTACCAGCTGATCAACACTAAGGTGCTCACATGGAAGCAATCGTCATCGGGCACTGGTCAGGTGGGAGGGGGGTGCGAAGCTCACTGTATAAGGGAAGGGCATGTTTGCAGCGCTGGCTTGGGTGAAGCAAAAGCATTATATGTAACCAAAATGTTTGTAACCCCATAATATTCTGAAAATAAAAAAATAAAACAAAAATTGAGTACATATGGCCAAAATAAAAAAAGTAGTCAACTTAATGAGGAAAGAAAACAAAATTATATGCTTCAATTGCTAAGCTCTACAGTAAAAATGAATTTTCTATGTGTCAAATTGTGATGAAGCAAAAAGGAATTGTTGCACAGTGTGTACTGAGTTTGTTACTATCCACTTTCAGGCATCCATGGGGTGTCTTAGCAAATATCCCCCACAGATAAGAGGAGACTACTATATATGAGGAAAAGTTGCATTACCTTGGCTAGAGGTATGATTTGATGACTGCCTTTACTTGAAATTAAACATTAGAGGTGCTATATATACCTCAGACCCAGGGACAAGAGTTGGATTGTGGTATGTTCACAGTGTATTAACGCAGCTAAGTTTGAAGTATATTTTTCTAGTGTTCCTTTTCCTATTCATGTAGTTACAAGGAACTTTTTCTGTAGGATTTGGGAAGTGCAAATGAAGTAGTAGCCATATTCTACTTGCATTTCCAGTTTGGAGTGGAACACAAGATACTGTTTAGCTGACACAGATTGACACTTACCAACTGGACACCTTCCCCCCCACCTCCTCTGTAGGACAAGAGGTAGATCTGCTTTCAGTGCAGCTCCTGCTGAACTTTCCTTCAGCTTCTTTGGCTCCGCAACCACATGAGTTATTGGATCATGGTGAAAGTTTCAACTTTCCTGCAGATCAACCCATAAACAAAGTTGAAGACTTCAAAGTGGGAGAAAAGAATTTTGATTTATATACACCTTCATGGCTCCCACAAATGCTCATAAGTTCATTTTCCCTTTTTCTAATTTGGGTTCATTTTTATTTCCCAACTGCCCAACTTCCTAGTGGTTTTGACTCTGATTAGATTCTAGCTGGTAAAACTAATATGCAAAAATTATGTGTGCATAAAACACACTATTCAGTGCCACAAAATTTCAATTCTAATCATTAATGAGCTATCTAATTGGTAAAGTGGGTTAAAATTCTTAACACCTCAATTTTATTTCATGAAAAATGAGCCTAATGCTATCTATCTCAAAGAATTGTTTTGACATATCAATGGAGTATAATACGCAAAATGTTTTTATTATATAAACTATTCAGAGAGCATTCGATGTCAAATACAATCTATTATTCTAAAAACAATGAAAATAATTTGTTTTGAATTAAAGTAAAAGTGAAAAATCTCCTAGTGATAATTTTCCTGGACAGTCTCCTGTATGTCTATGGTTCAAATATTTATACTTTTGAGATCACCTGATTAAGAAATAATACTGTCTTACTTTCTCTGAAAATTAATTTGGCATGAGAAGAATATGAGAAATATAGGAAATAAATTTTTATGCTTAGAAATGAATTAATCACTTTTAAATTGATTAGATACATCAAAATATAAATATTGTTTCTTCTGAAGGATGAGTATGATTAGGAAGGCCTGAAAACTTCAAATGAAAACATCAAGCTCTGTTAAGAGAAACTACAACAGAAACCAGGGAATGTATCTTAAAATACTATCTATATTCAGGAATGAAGAAAAATTCCCTAAAGGGAAATATCTTTAAAAATCATTCATTTATTTACTGTATTTTCAATGTATAGAGTATTTTTACTGATGTATTTTTTATTCAAATCTTCTCAATATTGTGAGATAGATACTACTATTTCCATGAAGAAGCATTGGGAATTTAAACTGATAAAAATGTTTTGGTATTTTTAAAGACTCTACCATTTACTAGTATCAAAACCATGACTTGTCCACCCTAATTCATTACAAAATAACTGTATCTCAGCATCTTTGTGGCTAGCATAAGATGCATTATTATGGAAATTATAAAATGCTGAACAACAATTTATTTTAAAAGTGCATATATATGAATGAATAGAAGGAATGCCTTTTATATCTCACATCACAAAGAGAGTGGCCTTTCCAATAAAACATATTCACAGTAATTGTGACACAAAGAAGGGGAAAAATGTATAGATAACTTTTTGCATGACAACAAAAAGCTGTGTTGTCCAGGCTGTGTTCTCTGGTATATAAGTGGAGTGATACATGTTATACAGTTTAAGTGAGTTTCTGTTAATGTCACATAAAGATGTAATAATACGTTTCTGAATTCTCCCTAGAAACACATCACTGCCAAATACAAAGGGTAACAAACTTCACTGATGTGTGTGGAAAAATCACTCACTGTCTTGTACCTTTAAGTGTTTCTTTTAGAAGTCAACCTCATTCTTCTTAGTGCACTTAGGTCTACTGCAACTTCCGTTGAGCTGTTTTACCTAATTGTATTAACTAATTCACTTACCAAACAACATAAAAAAAACTTAGAAAAAAAGTGCCAGTCAAATAATATGCTAAGATTATTACATCAAGCTGAGAACGAGAGATTAAATAAAGTAATAAATTGCCAGATTTCACAAAAAGTAAAAGAGAAAAAAGGTATTTCAATAGTATACTAGAAATGAATTGCCGTGAGAGAGAGAATTAGGCAGTAAATGAGAAGGGGGTGGGCTGAAAAATGGGAGCGAGTGAGGGGGAGATTTCAAATGGCGTAATAATGTATTGCAGACACAGGATCTGAGAACTGCTCTGTGGAAGCAATTTTTTTATGTACAAACTGTTTACAAGTGCTTTTCATGTGCATTCTCTTGTTTTGAAAGTGGATGTCTCTTTCTATTTTGTTTTAAAGATCAACATCTTAGCAACTGTTATCAAAGGTTACTACATCACTTTCTCTATAAAAGTGAAGAAATGCATCCAATTATCCTATAGCGTACACTAAAAGAAGTCTGAGGCAGGACTTTCACATCATAACTTTCTGAGATAATTAGACATTTAGAATCAACAGAAATTATATACATTTTCATCATCTTTATATTTGGTTTGGTAGAAGATCATTGCACTCTCATCTCTAGTATAATTTGACTACATAAGGAAAGGCTGGATTTTATTGTCTTACTTGATACTACAAGATAATATAAAATTTTGACAAACAATAAAACAACATTATACAACTTATCTTTAAATATAACATCTCAGTTAAAGAATGGTTTGCCTCTGATATGTATTATTTTTCTAATAAAGTTTGTTAGTGAACATAGCAAGTTAATGTCAATATTGGCCAAAATACAGAAAATTCATAAAATATTGATCAGAAAAACTAAAACTCATTTATGTGTTTATATATAACATATATGTACTGTTGTAGTTGTTGTTAAATCTATCTCCTTTCCATCCTGAAGATTAGATAGGAATAATCCATTTGACAGGGCAACTCAAGGAAAATGATACTAAGTTATTTGTGTGCCTGTGTGTGTATAGCACATGCATGCCTGTGTGTCTTAATGGTGCTTCACGATATAGCAGGGAGTGTAGAGGCGTTTTTGATCCATTTTCACTTTTAAGCTTCATGGCCCACTCAGAGCTTATTGATATTGTTTTATACACCAAAAAGCTGAGAATCAGAGAGGCTGTTTTTCTTTTATGAGATCACACAGCTAGTGTGGAGAAGTGAAAATTTAAAACATAATATTTATGGACTAAAGCTACCTGTAGTTTTACTAGTACACTGTGCTCTATTATCTGTATAATTTATGATTATTTCTGAAAGAAAATAATTGAAAAAATCACACTTGAAAATACTTTTGAAAGCAAAATATATTTTATTTTACCATTTTTTAAATTTCAGAATATTAGAGAAGTATGGATGTTTTGGTTACATATATTGCCTTTACACTGCCAAAGTAGGAGTTGCAAGCTTGCCCAACTCCCAGATATCATGCACTGTACCCATTAAATGTGAATTTACCCATCCCCTCCTCCCCACTCCTATCTGCCTGATACCCTATGAATGTTACTTCCATATGTGCACATAAGTGTTGATCAATTAGTACCAATTTAATGGTGCATACACGTGGTGCTTGTGGTTCCATTCTTGTGATACTTCACTTGGAAGAATGGGCTCCAGCTCCATCCAGGATACTACAAGGGTTATTAGTCCATCATTTTTCATGGCTGAGTAGTACTCCATGGTATACCATATTATATTAATCCATTCATGTATTGATGGACACTTGGGTTGTTTCCACATCTTTGCAATTTCGAATTGTGCTGCTATGAACATCTGAGTCCATATGTCTTTTTTATAGATTGTCTCTTTTTTCTTTGGATAAAGGTTTTTCATGATTATTTAAACATTTTTACCTACATTACATAGATGCACTATTCAACAGAAATTAAAAGTGTTAAGATATAGAATATTTATCTAAAAGCAGACTTAAAAGTAATCAAAATTTTGAGGTGAGAGTGGATTTGAGTGCTTCATCTTTGGATGGTGTCTTGCATGAATTTATTCAAAATTACTTATGATTAAAAAAATTCAACCAATATTTACAAGGCTACAGTATCCAAAATAGCATGGCTCTGTTATAAAAACAGGCATACAGATCAATGGAACAGAATAGAGAACCCAGAAATAAAGCCAGATGTGTCTGTGTGCATATATGTATATGTATATATAATATATATGTATATATAATGCTAACTGATCTTTGACAAAGTTCACAAGAACATACACTGGGGAAAAGACACCCTTTGTAATAAATGGTACTGGGAAAATGGGATTGCCATATGCTGAAGAATCAAAGTGGACCCATATCATTCACCATATACAAAAATCAACTCAAGATAAATTACAGACTTAAATGTAAGACCTGAAACTATGAAAATATTAGAGGAAAATTGAAAATCTAGGGATAACTCTTCTGCATATTGGCCTAGGCAAAGAATTCATGACTAAGACCTCAAAAGCACAGGCAGCAAATACAAAAATAGACTAATGGGACTTAAATAAACTGAAAAGTATCTGAATGGCAAAGAAAGAATAAACAGGATGAATAGACAACCTGCATAATGGAAGAAAATGTTTGAAAATTATGCACCTGACAGGGGACTAATATCCTGAATTTACATGGAACTCAACTTGACAGCAAAAACATCAACAAGAATCCCACTAAAAAGTGTGCCAAGGACATGAATAGACTTTCTTTTATTAATGAAAAGACATAGAAATGGGCAAGAATATATGAAAAATTGCTCAATATTACTAATCATCAGATGAATGTAAATTAAAACCACAATGAAGTATCATCTATACCAATCAGAATAGCTATTATTAAAAAGACAAATAGACAACAGACATTGTTGAAAATACAGATAAAAGGGAACTCTCACACCTTATTGGTGGGAATGTAAATTAGTACAACTTCTATCAAAAACACTTTGGAGATATCTCAAGAAACTAAAAATAGAATTACCATTCAATCCAGCAACTCCATTACTGGGTATCTACTCAAAAGAAAAGAAATCAACATATCCAAAAGATACCTGTGTATCTTTTACAATAAACATGTGGTTATTGTAGCACTATCCACAATGTATAGATATGGAATCAACCTAAGGAGCCATCAACAGATGATTGGATAAAGAAATTATGGTATATATGAAAAATGGAATACTATTCAGTCACTAAAAGAAATGAACTTATGTTTTGTAGCAACATGGAAGGAAATAGAGGCCTTTTTTTAAGTGAAGGAAATCAGACATAGAAAGACAAATTTCACATATTCTCACTTATAAGTGGGAGATAAAAAATGTGTACTCATGGAAGTAGATTATGAAAGGATAGACAAATGGAGATTGAAAGAAAGAGGGTTGGGGGTGGATGATGAAATATTACATAATGGGTACAATATGTCATATGGGTGACGGATACCCTAAAATCTGTGACTTCACTACTGTAGAATATACTCATGGAACAAAATTGTATTTGTAACCTGTAAATTTATGCCAAAAATTTAATCAATAAAAAAAATTTATGCCAAAAATTGAATCAATAAAATAAAAATCAATTAAAAAAAACATTCCTTTAAATGTTACAGCATGTTTTCATTTCACTAAGTTAATTCATTACTCATTACTACATTCTACAGAGTCCTAAAAGGGCAAGACCCTGCTTACTTATCTGACTTTTCCTTCTCTTATTTTTCTTAATTATTAAGTACATAAATTGGACATTTTTTCTATTTTTAAAAAATGATAATAATGTTAATGCAATTTATTCAAAGGAGTATTACCTGGCTATTGTTAACTGGCTGTCTCATGTAATTTGAATTACTCTGAAACAAATTATCTTGTTTTACATTCTTCATAAAGCTTCTCTTGAGAAATTACTTCTTTATTATATATACCTCTAAACACACCAGATTTTAAATTTTCTGATAGAAGGAACCTTGTGTGTAATACACTTGAAACCAGATTTCAAGTTTTATTGCTGCATCATTGAAAGCCTAATAATATTTATCATTAACCAAGTTATAGAGGTTAGTGCCTTACCTAAGTCTTATTATTTTAATACATTAGAAAGTATATTTCACACTTCTTGTCAAGGCAATTATTCATCTTGAAATCATTGACAGTAACAGAATTTTAGAAAGGGATGTGTGTGTACATATGTATAAATATATAAACATATAAACATATATGAACATATATATGTGTAAAACCAGATTTAAGTGACCTATATGGACTGCTATTTAATATTTTCTCACATTCATGTATTGTTTAAATTTTGTAGAGAGATTAAAATTACATATGTTTTTACTTTCTTTTGAGTATCTTATGAGCTCTTCTCAAATGTGGATGAATTATTTTGCATTGCAAATCTTATAGTGCTGTAAAGAAAAAATTTTGAAATATAATATTGGTAGCTCTGAGTAGTGGTGAAGCTATACCCCACTTTCCAGGACAATAATAATACAGATTACTAGCATATGTAGGGAGAGTTTATGAATATGAAAGAAAAATCAACTGTAATACAGTTGACCTAAAAAAAGGGATAGAAACTAAACCACAAGTAGGTACCAGGATATAATACTTAGGAAAAATTCACATAGAGTTTTAAAAGCTAAACTGGAGGAAGGCAGGTAAGGAACTCACCTTCAAAAACATTGCTAGACCCAGTGTGAAAAAAATTTTAAAGTTAGGCTGACAGAATCCAAAGCAAACAAGCAAAGGGATATAGACAGATAAGAACTTGAGGAAAATAGAAAATGAGAAAGAAAATAAAGGTCTAACACCTGGGACTAGGGATAAGGAGACTAAGAAAAGCAAGCAGAAAGCTTTTCATCAACACAACCTACCCTGGAAAATCAATGGACCCAAGGGAACTATACATGTTTTCTTTTGTGCCTCTTCTTTCAGATCCTCATATTGGTTACTAAAGGGACTTTTCATTCCAGTGAAGAATTTGAACTTTAAATGTTACATTTTTAGCAAAATGTGAATTAGCTATTCTGCATCAACAAAACACAATGCACATTTAATCACACAAACACACGTATGTATTTTATTCATAAAATAAAGTAAATATGGAGGAAACATTGACATAATTATTTTTAATTATCTAGAGGAGTGAGAAGATTAAAAAAAAACCTTCACATAAGGAAATATTTTACCATTGCAAATGGCTCTGGAAGTTATCATCTTAATCACTGCACTTACTACATAGCAATTCAAATGGGTCCGTCAAGTAAGTTTGTAACACAGCATCCTCAATATCTTTATTCCTTTAACATTATAATTATCTAATTAGATAAATTCACAAATTCTAAGGCTATGTTTTTGTTGAACTACTAGACAAAAATATAACTGTACCTCCACAAAAGAAAAATGGTTTCTAATGGTTATGAGCACTTACAGTATATCTTCAAAAAATACATGTGAGGTGCACAGCACTTTAAGAATAATATATTTTTGTGTTGATAATTTAGAACATATTCAAATAGAACATAGTGCATAACTTATAGAGATTTACAAGTCCTAACAATTATTATTCATAGATCCAAGTTTAAGAAGACTGCATATTCTAATAATTAGGGCTAGTACAAATATTTTGGAGCTCCTCTTTGCGGACACACAGTAAGATTGCAGTTTCCCACACACCTTAACGTTAGATATGGCCATGGTGCTTGCTTAGCCATTGGACTCTGCATAGAAGCAGCCCACGGCACTGTGAGTATAAGCTTTCCAGAGCCAGTGTATGAGGTCATCACTTTAGCACGACTAGTTTATCCTGACTCATATTAATTGAAAGCAAATTCTCAGGATGAGCCTACGATTTTGTGCCACTATGAAAAATACTGTATCCATTTACTAGCAAGGAAAGAAGCATTAAGATAAGGAAGAGGTTATTTTGAAAAAAGGAAATTTTTTTTAGCAAAAGGCTTTTAGGGACCTAAAGTATAAAAGAGAAAATAGTAGAAGGGAATAATATAATTTGCTATATCTAGGAAGACAAGAATTGGTGATTTTTTTTTCTCAATATGATCATTGAGAACAAAGTAAGATTACTTGTAACACAGGTAACAAAAAGAAAGTAGTGTCAATAATGGAAATATGAAATACAGAGAGATGGATTTGATGCACACAACTGTATTTGAACATATCATGGTATATTATATGTAGCTATATTAACATATTTATATGAATTTAGCATGTATACTGAAAATTATTTTTGAAAATAATTTCCTTGCTTTTTGGCATAATTTAATCACACACTAAAACTTTATTTTACAAGTTTTTTTTTGTTTTTGTTTTTGTTTTTCCTGTTAATGCTGAGTAAGTGAAATCATACAGTATATATTGTCTGAGCCTGTCTTCTTTATCACAGCATTTTTTGTTAACTTCACCCATGTTTTTGCATGCAGCTGATGTTCATTCATAGAATATTTTCACACAATACATGATGAGCATTTTCATTTCCTTATATGTGTATACAACAACAATTTTATTAGCTCGATTGTTAATGACAGGTCTACTGTTTTAATGAAGGCTATTGAACATGCTATGCTGTATTATGCTGTTCATTTCTTATGGTGCATATGTACATGCATTTTTGAAGAAGTTCTTGATTGAAATTTTTGGTGCATTAGATATGTCCATATTTAATTTACATAACCCAAAAGTGCCTTTAAGAGTGTTTTTAATGAATATACACTCCCACCGGCAGTATACTAGAGCAGCAGTTCCTAACTTTTTTGGCACCAGGGACCAGTTTCATGGAAGACAATTTTTCCACAGACTGGGAGGTAGGGGGGAAGCTTGGGATGATTCATACACATCACATTTACTGTGCAGTCAAAACTCTTTGCTAGTGATTATTTGTATTTACAGCCACTTTCCAATGCTAGCATCACTGCATCAGCTCCACCTCAAATCATCAGGCATTAGATTCTCATATGGAATGTGCAACCCAGATCTCTCGCATGTGCAGTTTACAGTAGGGTTCACACTCCTGTGAGAATCTAATGCTGCTGGAGTCTGAGCTTACGTGATGATGCAAGCGATGGGGGGCAGTTGTCAATACAGATGAATCTTTCCTCTCTCTCCAACAGCTCATCTGCTGCTGTACAGGCTGTTTCCAAATCTTTCCAAGGCCTGGGAGTTGGGGACTGCAGCAGTAGAGTTCATGTTGCTCTTTGTTTTCACCACGATTGTTTTTCTATATCTATATGTCTATATCTATAACTATATCTATCATCTATTTACCTCTTCAAAATCAGCTCATGGAGAGTGGGGGGAGCATGAAATGATGTATTATTGTTGTTTGAATTTTTATTTTCTGGTTGATTAAGGCATACAGAGTATCATATGCTTGCTGGCCATTTTGATAACCTCCTCTGTGATATATCTGTTCAAGTTCCATACCCAAACTTATATAGTGATATTTGTATTTTTTATTGGCTTGAAGGGGTTTGTTATATATTCTTATTTAATTATATATATTGCAAATATTTTTTTATACTCAATGATCTGATTTATTTTATTTTTTACCTTTGTAACAATACCTATTTATAAAACATATTTTAAAAATATATGACCATTTTAATATTTTCCTTAAATTCTAAGAAGAAAATTTTTCTAACCCAGAGACAGTGCATATTATCTTATTTTAAATTTTAGCATATCCATGGTTTTACATTTCATGTAGAAGTTTTGTACATGATATCAAATAGAAGTTTTATTTTCTATTCCTCAATATGGCTACATAATTAATACTGCATAATTCATTGAAACAATATCTTTAACCACTTGCTCCATAATACCAACTTTAAGGAAAGGTTTCTCAAAAAATTAAAAATAGAATTATCATATGATCTAGCAATCTACTTCTGGGTATAGATCCAAAGTATTTGAAATCAGTATGTTGAAGAGCTATCTGCACTCCCATGTCCACTGCAGCAATATTCACAGTGGCCAACATATGGAATCAACCTAAGTTTCCATCATCAAAAAAAATGAATAAAGAAAATACCGTATATGTACATAGAATACTATACTATTTACTCATAACAAAGGAATTCTGTATTTGTGACAACATACATTAATGTGAAGGTCATTACGTTAAGTAAAATAAGCCAGGCAGAGAAAGACAAATGCCATATGTCCTCACTTATATATGGAATTTAAAATAGCCAAATTAATAGAAGCAGAGAATAGAAAGATAGTTACCAAGCCAGACATGGTGGATCTCACCTGTCATCCTAGCACTTTGGGAGGCAGAGACAGGAGGATTGCTGGTGGCCAGGAATTTAAGACCAACCTGAGGAACATAACAAGACTCTGTATCTTCAAAAATTTTAAAAAATTCACCTGGCATGGGAACACGTGCCTATACTACTCAGGAGGCTGAAGCAGAAAGGTCATTTGAGCATAGGCCTTGGAGGATTGAAAGTTGCAGTGAGCTATGAAGATCACTGTACTCTTGCTGGGCAACAGAGTGAGACCCTGTCAAAAAAATAAAAAGAAAAGAAAAGAAAGAAAGAAGAAGAAAGAGGAAGAAAGGAATGAAGGAAGGAAGGAAGGGGGGGGGAGAGAGGGAGGAAGAAAGATTGATTACCAGAGACTGGCGATGAGGGGACTGGGTAGAAGTTGGCCAAAGGTTAAAAAATTTTAGTTGGACAAAGGGAATTAATTTTGTGAGATCTATTGCAAAGCATGGTGACAATAGTTTATTGTATACATATATAACATCACTTTGTATCTTATCAATATATACAACTATAATTTGCCAATTTGTAAAGAAAGTTAAAAATACTAATGTATCAATCATAATATTTGAGGGACCAAATTGCTCTTGTACTCCATATTATTCTGTTTAGTCTCTGGCCTTCATCTATTTGCTCCTGTAAATGTTACCTGGATTTGTAGAAATAAGCTTTCTAATTTTCTAGTAGGTTCTAGGTTATTTGTTTGGCAGTAAAATTGAATGTCTTGCTCAAGGTAGAAAGGGCCTCTCGCGTGAATGCCATATTGTTCTTTCTCTTTTATTCAGGTAAGTCCCCTTTCTATCATACTTGTCACATGTGCAAAGTTCCCTATTCATAGGACTCAATAGTAGCCAAGATACTTTAACATCTTGAAGATTTCTTGCTCAGTCCCCAGTTGTAAGTCTTTGGCATCCAGTATTAATCGCTTTTATAAGTTTAATAAATGCTTTGCAACTTATCAAGGGTTTCTCTCCTCCAAACCTAGCACACATTGGGTTTCTCTGTAATCACTATGTCTAATTAAAATTAACAACTCTTCTTTTCATGGTACTGAATCTTGAAATGAAAGCTTTTGGTGGCAAACAATCTGTTAACTCAAGGCATAATACGTTAATATAAGGATACTAGACAGATTATGGACTTCAGTGTAAATCTGTAAGATGAGCCCAAGACTAGAGTTGCTAAATTTGGCAAATAAAAATACAAGGTACTCAGCTAAATTTGAAATTCAAATAAATAACAACCAAAAAAGTAGTGTGACTATGTCTCATGCAAAATTTGGGATATGTTTTCTTATTAAAATAGTATTTGTTGTTTGCCTGAAATTTAAATTTAATTAGGCATCCTGTATTTCATCTGGCAGACAAAATTATGTAGTCAAGACACACACACCCACACCCCCACAAATCACCACTGCCATAATCACTGCCAAAAGAAACAACAAATCTCATTTTCTCTTTGCTTGTTATTATTGCTGCTACAAGATGCAATTGTTGCCATCACTAGTCACTATTTCTGCAGCATTTGGAAATGTGGCTTTGCGGCTGGATTCTAAACTACGCTTTTTGTTTCAGAGTTATTTCCTTAAAGTGTAAACTCCCATTTAGTCTGTTATCCACCGTGAGCTGATTTTTTGTGAGAGGTGAAGGGTGCAGATCCTGATTCAGTCTTCTACATGTGGCTATCCAATTTTCCCATTACCATTTATTGAATAAGAATTCTTTTCCCCAGTGTATGCTTTTGTCTGCTTTGTCAAAGATTAGATGGCTACATGCGGATGGTTTTATATCTGGGTTTTCAGTTCTGTTCCCTTGGTCTATGTCTCTGTTCTTATGCCAATACTATGCTATTTAAATTACTGTAGCCTTGTTGTATAGCCTGAAGTATGGTAAATTGATGCCTCCCAATTTGTTCTTTTTGCTTAAGATTGCTTTTGTTTTATGGTGCCTTCTCTGATTCCTTACGAAACGTAGAATTATTTTTACTACTCAGCCACAAAAAAAAAAAAAAAAAAAAAAACAATGGTGGTCTAGCACTTCTTATTAGCCTGGATAGAGCTAGAGCTTATTCTACTAAGTGAAGTATCACAAGAATAGAAAAACAAGTACCACATGTACTCACCATCAAATTGGTATTAATTGATTGACATTTATGTGCACATATAGTAATAACATTCATCTGGTATTGGGCAGATAGGAGGGGGGAGGAGGGGATGGGTATATTCACACCTAATGGGAGCTGTGAGCACCATCTGGGGGATGGACATGCTTGAAGCTTTGACTCAGGTGGAGCAAAGCAATATATGTAACCTAAACATTTGTACCCCCATAATGTGCTGAAATGTAAGAAGTCATAACATGTTATACCAAGACTTTAAAATTGGATAGGGAGGGGAAATTGTTCCTCCAAAATAGTACCATTGCATGATGCCAAGCAGACTAAAATGTTTTTTTCTTCCTTATTGTATATTACAGAATAGAAATTGTTTATGTCTATATTAGTTGCAAGTAACAAACCAGAAATTAATGGGAAAGCATTAAATCTTAAATGCTAGCAAAAAATATATTGTTGCTGAAGAAAAGAAAAGAAAAGAAAGAAAGAAAAGAAAGAAAGAAAAGAAAGAAAGAAAGAAAAAAAGAAAGAAAGAAAGAAAGAAAGAACGAAAGAAAGAAAGAAAGAACGAAAGAAAGAAAGAAAGAAAGATTTGATTTTCTTATTTAAAAGTTTTTTTCCAGGTACTAAATCTCCAATTTCATCCAAGTATATCAGTTTTCCTGTTTCTTGAAGGCAGGAACAATTCAATTTAACTAATCTCAAAATTCTATATTTATATGTCTTTTTAAAAATTCAGTCAAGTTTTTCTTGTGATAGTTCAGCAATTACTGCTTAATCTAGAGAACTGAATACTCTTCATGCATCAGTTGTGTCAAATTATGCTATTATATTTTGGACATTCTTATATTAGATAAATTGCCACATTTTTAGCCTTTTTTGTTCAAATTGAATGTAAAAAACAAAACCCTGTTTTGAAAATAGCTTTTAGAAATATCTTTGGATTTTTTTGCCACATATCATATGTAGATTTAGTTTCACATTTCAAAGAAATATTCCAGTTGTTTTGATTCGACATGATCACACAGAAATGCTGCATTCCTATAGAAATCTTCTCAATAATTCCTATTGCTGATTTTTTTTTTAATTTAACTACCTCTTCTCACAGAGATAAAATTTTCACTAACACCTGTCCCAATGATACCAACACACTTTAGAATGATATGGCAAATCCACACCGAATAATGTGTCCTTCAGCTTTTGTTGGTACTTTGAAACGTTACTAGAGTCTAAGCATCCTACAACTTCAACAATGCATTCTTTCACAATTTCTCCATCACTGAATGGCTTCCCTTTTTTCCTGAGTATATAAGCTACTTTATAAGTTGCTTCAGTGTCATTATTTCCAGGTCGTATTGCTGCTTGAAAGAATTGTCTTTGCTTTTGCTTCTCATCTTTTAATCTCTGCAACACAATCTTTCATGCCTGTGCCTCTAATTTAAAATATTTTAAATAAATATTAAATATTAAATTAAATTAAATATTAAATATTAAATATTTAAAATGTTTAAATATTATGAGTGTTATAATACTGATGAGCATTGCCTTTCTTTAAGGTTGATATTGCAGTATCACAAAGCAAGCAAATCATCTTACCTTAGCCGAAACAAGATAATATTGCAACTCCCAATCTTCATTAAAAAATCTGTCTCTTCCTTCAGTGTTCTCTTGGTTTTCTTTGACATGATGGGCTGTTAAGCATACAGAATTAAAAAATGCTATGGAGCTGTGCAACTATTTACAAATTCCACTTGAAACAGAAACACAGTACACCATTGTCAAAAGCTGATAACAGACTATTGTAGTCAAACCCCATAAACTCTCACCAACCAGCCTTGTGCAGTAGTGGTGCCAGTCAGGTGGTGGAATTTAGAATTAAATCAAAAAGTTAGCCACTGTCAATTTAGCCCTTATGGCTTACTAATGTTCTAATTGTGCCACACAATCTGGGAGGATTATTTCACTGAAACTTATTTTACTCTGTGGCATTTTAAATATGTTCATTTTAAAAAATAAAATATAAAAGACAAACAAAATGTATTAATAAAAACAAAAGGATTCATTCTGTAAAATTTGGATTCAGTCAAAAGACCACACTTAAGGACCTAGTAGGCCACATGTGGCCTTAAGGCTATAGTTTCCTCACCCCTGGTACAGGATAATCCATAGTTTTACCATAACCCTGATGACTGCTGCCATAGTATGAATGTATCCTCTATGTTTCAATTTAAGTCATCTGATTGTGTTCTTTTGTCTTTCAATATATTGTGCATGAATATCTATTCTCCAAAAAAATTTGTTTTCCACCCCAGGCTATTTAACTTCAACCATAGCATACAGTCTTGGAGCCTTGGCTAGAGATTTGATGAAATGACATCAATCCTAAAATCATCCATCCTTAACCACCACCACATTGAAAAGGTTGAGTTGATTCAAAAGATTTTGCTTTTGTTATTGCTTTCAATCTCCTTTTACATTGGATTAAAAATTTTCCGACATAGAGTAAAGGGAACATATTTGACAGATTCTTTTAGGTGCTGTGTTACCTGATCTAGGAGTTGGTTTCTCTCCACTCAGATATTAACAATGTGCCAACACTTTTTTTTATAACAATCATATAAATTTTCTCCTTTTTAATTATTCCAATTATTTATTATATATTTCAGTACTGCTCAGTTTATCTTTCTTATTCCCATTAATATCATTTTTTCTGTCAACTAGTCTCCTTCTTTTGAATGAGTCAAACATCACTAATAGCATTAAAGACCATATTTGCATGGTAGCAGGTTGGCCCAGGTTCCACATTGGTCTTTTTCTCTCTACAAAGGAATGTTAAGTAATGTGTCCATACAATGGATGAGGACTATCCACATGATAACTTCTACCATTGTTTAGATAAGAGTCATATCATTTAACTTGCCATATTACTCATGTATATTACAACATATTTTGTTTGTATCTACAAATGTTGTTGTAACAAATTATTATGAACTTAGAGACTTAAAACAATATAAATTTATTATCTTACAGTTCTGGAACCTAAAAGTCAAATGGGTCTGATGGGGCTAATATCAGAGTGTTAGCAGAACTATATTCCTTCTAGAGACCCTAGGGGAGAAAACATTTCCTTCCCTTTTCCAATTTCTGAAAGCTGCCTGCATTCCTTGGCTCATGGCTGTTTCGCTTCAACCAACCTCTGCTTCTATTGTCGTATTTCTTTCTGACTCTGATCTCCCTGACTTCCTGTTACGTGGACACTTGTGACTACCTTGTGTCCACCTTGATAATTCAGGAAAATCTGCCCATCTCAACATTCTTGTAATAATCACATCCACAAGGTTCCATTTGCCATTTAAACTAACACATACACAGAGTTATGGGATTAGGACATGGTAACATTGGGGAGGGGCATTATTCTTCCTGTCACTGTTTCAAATATGCCATAACTTTTTCTTTGTTCGATTTTGATTACTTTAACTTCTTGTATCAGTGGATATATTATCACTAAAGGGTTTGGCAACAACCAGAAAATAGTATTTCATAGCTATTTCCTACTGTTTTCTGCAATTTTTGCAATCAATTTTGTCAATTTCTTGAGATAAAGATATTTCATCTTTATTCCATCGATAAGAAGCATTACTGGATATCTGCTGCTGCTTTCATCTCTTCAAACCAAGGATGGGCTAATCACCATGCCAGCATCAAAATCTCATGAAATCTTTTCACACTTTCATTTTTTTTTTTTACAGAAAATTTCTTTAACTTATAAATTTGGAGTACTAAAAAAGAATCTCCCTTCTGACACTACCTTGTGATGCTCATTCTGCTTTCAAAGAGCAATGGTTATGGGTTTGGACTGACAATCAGTTTCATTAGGAAAAAATAAAAGGCTTCACTCCTTATTAAGTATGTCTACCTTGAAGCTAAGAGAAGGCATCCCTTTTTCTGAAGGTAAGAGAGCTAATACAGCACAGTTAAAGACTCAAGACTTGTAGTCACCATTTTCAAAGGCCCAGAAATCCTCAAGTCAAGATGTGTGTAATCACAAGAGATGAGTGTAACTGTTTGAGGAAGAGGTTAGTTCAGAGAAACCATGCTTTTCCTTTAAGGATTACCCTTTGCTGGTCTCATTATTCCCTCAAGGCTATGTGACTGAATAATTACAAAATTCTCAAGGGATATATAAATAACGCTGTTTTCTGGTTTAGCTGTGTTTCATCAAAACCAGTTATTCATTACTTGATAAACAATGTTGAGATTGAGATACAGGTCCTTTGTTCAGAATATAGCCCTAGGCTGGAACCTCATTTATCATTGATTCCTTACAATCAGATACGTAATAGTTTCTTGAGTTGATGCTGCAAGATGGATTTCACAAATGATCAAATTCTAAGGTATCTCTGACACTAAAGGAAAGACTACTCAACTAGCTATTAACCCTTCTACTGTCATACATCAGGTTTTGGCAATTTGCATCCATTATCTTTTCAAAATGTCTTTCCTGTATTATCTCTCTCCTCACATTCTTGGATTCCATTACCTATGTTTTGGATTTTCCACTGATTTCTACAATTCATATTCATTCTCTCTCTCTCTCTCTCTCTCTCTCTCTCTCCATGTTCTACTTATGTTTTTTTTTTCCCCCTTGGTCTGTGTGTCTGTTTTGTGTGTGTGTGTGTGTGTGTGTGTGTGTGTCTGTCTGTGTTTTATTGGAGGAACCACAAAGCATTTACAGTACAATGTTTGCAGTCACAATTTGTAGTGAGCTGATTTCACAAAATATATTACCACTCAAGTTGACTTATCTTGTTACATTCAAAAACCTACTTTGTCAAAGTAGTCGAGAGAGTACATACATAGTGCTCCAACTGTATCTACGTACAACAAACACTCCATTTTAAGTGTACAATTAAATGATTTTCAGTGAATTTACAGAGGTGTACAGTTAATCACATAAATCAGTTTTTGAGGAATTCCTTTCCCCTATTGAGACCCCTAATTCCACTCCCCAACTACTTTTCAAGCATATCCCAC
>CAUYRT010075908.1:0-52860 GCA_963574885.1 Lepilemur ruficaudatus
GAGCGAGACCTCGTCTCTACTATAAATAGAAAGAAACGAATTGGCCAACTAAAAATATATAGAAAAAATTAGCCGGGCATGGTGGCACATGCCTGTAGTCCCAGCTACTTGGGAGGCTGAGGCAGAAGGATCACTTGAGCCTAGGAGTTTGAGGTTGCTGTGAGCTAGGCTAACGCCACGGCACTTTAGCCCGGGCAACAAAGTGAGGCTCTGTCTCAAAAAAAAAAAAAAAAGCTAAGAGATTTCATCAACACCAAATCTGTCCTACAGGAAACATTAAAAGGAGTTCTTTGATATGAAAGAAACAGACACTAATAAGCAATAAGGAATCATCTGAAGGCATCCAACTCACTGACAACAGTAAGTACACAAACATAGAATACTCTATCGCCATAACTGCAGTACAAATATTAAAAGACAAGCCTATTAAAAATAACTACAACTTTTTGAAAGATAGATAGTATAAAAAGATATGGATGGAAATAACAAAACTTAAAAAGCAGCAGGGGGATGGAGTTAAAGGGTAGAATTTCTGCTAGATTTCCCTTTGCTTATTTTTTTGTAAGCTAAGTTGTCATATGCTTAAAATAATTGGCTGTAAAATGTTTTTTACAAGCCTCACGGTAACCTCAAATCAAAAAACCTACAACAGATATGCACAAAAAAATTAATTAAAACACACGAGAGATCACTTTTAACAAAGGAAGACAGAAAGGAAGTAAGGAAGAAAGTGAAAACCATAAAACAATGAGAAATCAAGTGACAACATGGCAGTAGCCCTTACCTATCAATGATAACATTGAATGTCAATGGACTAAACTCTCCAATCAAAAACTAGAGTGTCTGAATGGATAAAAAAATAAAAGCGAACAAGAGACACACTTAACCTATAAAAACACACATAGACTGAAAATAAAGGGATGGAAAAAGATATTCCATGCAAATGGAAACCAAAAAAAAAAAAAAAAGCAGGAGTAGCTATACCATACTACCATTAGGTAAAATAGATTTCAAGACAAAAACTGTTAAAAGATACAAAGAAGGTCATTATATAATGATAAAGGGGTCAATTCAGCAAGAGGCTATAACAATTCTAAATACATACATGCACTCAACACTGGAGCACCCAGATACAAAGCAAATATTATCAGAGATAAAGAGAGAGCTAAACCCAGAGAGAGCTAGACCAATAATTGTTGGAGACCTCAACACTCCACTTTCTGCGCTGGACAGTTCATCCAGACAGAAAATCAACAATGAAACATTGGACTTAATCTGTGCTATAGACCGAATGGATCTAATAGATATTTACAGAATGCTTCATCCAAGAGCTGCAGAATATACGTTCTTCTCCTCAGCTCATTGATAATTCTCAAGGATAGACCATACGTTAGGCCACAAAACAAGTCTTAAAAATTCAAGAGGACACCAAAAAAAATGGAATCATATCAAGTATTTTCTCTGACTGCAATGGACTACAACTAGAAATCAATAAAAACAGGAACACTGAAAAACATAGAAAGACATAGAAATATGTTCCAGAATGACCAGTGGGTCAATAAAGAGATTAAGGAGATTTAAAAATTTCTCAAAACAAGTGAAAATGAAAACACAACATATCAAAACCTGTTGGATATAGAAAAAGCAGCAATGAGAGGAACGTTTATAGCATTAAGTGCCTATATCAAAAGAGTAGAAAGGTTTCAAATAAATAACCTAATGACAAGAGCAAAATTAGTAGAAATTAGTAGAGAAAATAAATAATAAAGATCAGAGCAGAAATAAATGAAATTGAAACCAAAAAAATCAATGAAACAAAACGTTGATTTTTTTTTAAAGATAAACAAAATTGACACACATTTAGCTAGACTAAGAAAAAAAGAGAGAAGATGCAAATAAATAAAATTGGAGATGAAAAAGGAGACATTACAACTAATGCTGCAGAAATCCAAAGGATCATTAGAGATGACTACAGGCAACTCTATGCCAATAAATTGGAAAACCTAGAAGAAAAGGATAAATTCCTAGAAATACAACCTACCAAGACTGAACCAGGAAGAAATGCAAAATGTGAATAAATCAATAACAAGTAATAAGATAGAAGCAGTAATAAAAAGTCTCCCGTCAAAGAAAAGCCCAGGACCTGATGGCTTCACTGCTGAATTCTACCAAGCATTTAAGAAAGAATTAATATCAATTCCACATAAACTCTTCCAAAAATTGAGGAGGGAGCACTTCCAAACTCCTTCTATGAGTCCTGTATCACCCAGATACTAAAACCAGACAAAGACATGACAAAAAAAGAAAAGTATAGGCCAATATCTCTGATGAACCCAGATGCAAAAATCCTTAATGAAATAGTAGCAAACCAAATTCAACAACACAGGAAAAAGATTATTCATCATGATGAAGTGGGATTCATTCTAGGGATGTAAGGATGGTTCAACAGTATGTAAGGATGTAAGGATGGTTCAACAATATATAACTACCTGACTTCAAATTATACTACAGAGCTGTAGTAATCAAAACAGCATGGTTATGGGATAAAAACAGATACATAGACTAATGAAACAGAATAGAGAATCCAGAAGTAAATCCACACATCTATAATGAATTTATCCTAAACAAAAGTGCCAAGAACATATAGTGGGGAAAGGACAGTTTCTTCAATAAACAGTACTGGGAACACTGGATATCTATATGCAGAAGAATGAAACTAGACTCTTATTTCTTGCCATATACAAAAATCACATAAAAATGGATTAAAGACTTAAATCTAAGACCTGAAGCTATGAAACTACTAAAAGGAAACTTTGGGGAAACACTTCAGGACATTGGTCTGGGCAAGGACTTCTTGAGTAGTACCCCCAAAAACACAGGCAACCAAAGGAAAATTAGACAAATGTTATCACATAAAGCTAAAAGCTTCTGGACAGCAAAAGAAACAATGAGCAAAGCAAAGAGACAACGCACAGAATGGGAGAAAATATCTGCAAAGTACCCATCTGACAAGAGATTAGTAAATAGAATATGTAAGGAGCTCCAAAACTCAATAGGAAAAAATCAAATAATCCTATTAAAAGATGGGCAAATGATCTGAACAGACATTTCTCAAAAGAATACATACTTGGCCAGGCATGGTGGCTCACACCTGTAATCCTAGCACTCTGGGAGGCTGAGGCGGGAGGATTGCTTGAGCTCAGGAGTTCAAGACCAGCCTGAGCAAGAGCAAGACCCCGTCTCTAGTAAAAAAAAGAAAGAAATTAGCCAAACAACTGAAAATAGAAAAAAATTAGCCGGGCATGGTGGCACGTGCCTTTAGTCCCAGCTACCCAGAAGGCTGAGGCAGGAGGGTTGCTCGAGCCCAGGAGTTGGAGGTTGCTATGAGCTAGGCTGACCCCACGGCACTCTAGCCCAGGCAAGAGAGTGAGACTCTGTCTCAAAAAAAAAAAAAAAAAAAAGAATACACACAAATGACCAACAGGTATATGACAAAATGCTCAACATTATTAGTCAACAGGGAAATGTAAATCAAAAGTATAATGAGATAACATCTCACCCCAGTTAAAATGGCTTATATCCAAAAGAGAAGCAATAAGCAATGCTGGTGAGATTTGGAGAAAGGGGAACCCTTGTACACTGTTAGTGGGGAAGTAAATTAGTGCAACCACTATGAAAACAGTATGGAGGCTCCTCAAAAAACTGAAAATAGAACTAGCATGTGACCTAGCAATCCCACTGCTGGGTATATATCCAAAGGAGGGGAATTCAGTATATCAAAAAGGTAACTATGCTCCCATGTTTATTGCAGCACTGTTCACAACAGCCAAGATTTGGAATCAACCTAAGTGTCCAGCAACAGATGAATGGATAAAGAAATTGTGGTACATACACAATGAAATACTATATACCCACAAAAAAGAATGAAATCCTGCCATTTCCAACATTATGGATGGAACTTCATGTTAAGTGAAATAAGCCAAGCACAGAAAGACAAATCTCCCATTTTCTCACTCATGTGGGAGCTATTCTCAACTGATCTCATGGAGACAGAGAGTAAAATGACAGTTACCAAAGGCTGGGAAGGGTAGTGGGCAGAGAGGGATAAATGGGGGGATGATTAATGGGTGCAAAAATAGTTAGATAAATGAACATTTGATAGGATAGCAAAGTGACTATAATCAATAATAAGTTAGGGTATACTTTAAAATAACTAAAAGTGTGGAATTGGAATGTTCCTAACAGAATGAAATGGTAAGTGCCTGAGGTGGTAGAGACCCCAATTACCCTGATTTGATCAATTTACATTGATATGCCTGTATCAAAACATCACATGTACCTTATAAGGATACACATTATGTACCCATAATAATTAAAAATTTAAAAAATATTATACAGTAAAAATGTGGTTTATATAATCTTATGGGATCACCATCATATATTCAGTCTACTGTTGCCTGAAAGGTCATCATGTGGCACATGACTGTATTTAGATATTCAGAAGGGTGAAGATTTTAAACTCAGAAGTAAAAAAATTTGTTTAAAAAAAATAGGCAACACATTAGGCTAAAAAGATTCAATCTATTATTTAGTAAAATAGACCAACTGGAGTGTGGTACAAAAGTCCAAGATGACTCAAAATAAGTACTTGTGTAGCAGACTGATTACTAATCTGAGTGAATGTGGCACAACAAAGAACACAGGCTTTAGAACTATGCTGTCCAATATAGTAGCCACGAGTCAAATGTAGCTAATCAGCACTCTAAATATGGCTGGGCTGATCTGAGGTGTGCTATGAAAGTAAAATATATACCAGACAGAGATGACTTACTACAGGAAAAAAGCATGCAGAGTATTTCATTGTAAAAATATTGATTATATGTTGTAGTATGTTGGATATATTGGGCTAAATAAAATATATTATTAAAATTAATTTTACCTATTTTTTACAATTTATTTTAATGTGGGTACTAGAAAAATTTAATTACATACGTGGCTCACATTATATTTCTGTTGCATAGCTGTGCTTTACCAGCAGACTTTACTGAAGTGTTTGTTACTTAACTACATCACCTTCAGGCCCTCTTTTCACCTCTGCTACCATCAGCATATTCTCTCCTTTAAGATGTAGATACAATGACCTACCTCACAGAGTTTTTGTGAAAATTGGAAATAACATGGACAAAATTTCTGGCACATACTATAATCTCCCATCTGCCATTCCACTATCCCAAAATCTGAGAACCAAAGCTTTCTTTCCTCTTTTTTTTTCTTTTTGGATGTTTGGATATTTTAAACAAAATCCCACCTGAAGTGCAAAGAGACTATTCCCAGCCTCCGTTTACCACACTGAGGAAGATGGGTTACGTATTTGTTGCAGCTGTATCAATGTGCTCTATTTCCAGGTGCTGTTCCAGCCCCTGCGGGATGTGTCATGCAGTATGCAGTGCGCGACCTGTTCACCTTTCTAAGAGCTGAACAACTTTGAAGTGTGAAACACATCTCGCCCCAAGAGTTCTGGAGAAAGCTTTGTGGACTCACAGTTGGGGAGTGTCTGGGAGTAGCTATCACTGTAATTATCATTATCAGAAGTACCACAAAACAACTGGCAAATGAGGAATTAAGGAAGGGAAATTATTGGAATTTTCACAGTGAAGCTAGCAGCACTAGCCAAGAAACCCAAGATTTATCCTAGAATCCTTCCTGCCCCTCAGCCCGTAAATCACATCAACTCCTGTCTTCCTTTTCTTTCTCTCTGCACCTTCCTTCACTCAGGGCCTCACTCTTTCTTGTGTGGAATATAACACTGCCCTCAGCTCCTCTCTCTGTCTTCAATGTGGATGTCTCTTAGACCACAGCATACACCAAAATTAAGCACCAAATTTGGTTCAGCATTAAATTATAAAGCCATTAAAAAATCAAACTAAAATGACATGGAATATAGCCAATGCTCTACAAAGCAGATGAATTTCTAACTGTGGAAATAGCAGGAGAAATTACAACAGGAGTGCACACATTCAAGCACCTGAAAATGAAAACAACTTTCATACAACCAAATAGAAAAATCAGAGATAAGTAAAATAAAAAGCTTTAGGGCCAGGTGTGGTAGCTCGTGCCTGTAATCCTAGCACTCTGGGAGGGTGAGGTAGGAGGATCGGTTGAGGTCAGGAGTTTGAGACCAGCCTGAGCAAGAGTGAGACATGTCTCTATTAAAATAGAAAAAATTAGCCAGGCATGGTGCCATGGTGTAGTCCCAGGTACTTGAGAGGCTGAGGCAGGAGGATTTCCTGGGCCTAGGAATTTGAGGTTGCTGATGCCACAGCACTCTAGCCCAGGTGACAGAGCAAGACTCTGTCTCAAAAAAAAAAAAAAAAAAACCAATTTGGAAAAGAAAAAAGAAAAAAAAAAGTAAAAGCTTTAGGACAGAATGGGGAAATGTTTGAAGTAAAATGTGATGTCAAATGGAATGTCTTTTCTATATGAAAGTTTACTACAGAAGTTGAAAAGAAACAAAAGTCACTGGTAGAAGGGAAAAGATTATCAGGAGAAAATCCATAGGAGAAAAAGTAAAAGCAGAAAACAAACAAGTGCCAGCAAATGTACAAGACTGTGTGGTCTTTCCCGTGTGTGTAGACCAGAGTGGATGTGCAGTGTGTCCACAGGCATTCAAGAGTGAGACTGCCAGGGCTTACAGGAGATGCCAGCAAGGTATTTCACCTTTCTGAGACTCCAACCATCACCCGACACATGGGAATGACAGAGGTTCCTACAAGTGCTGTGGGGATTTGAAGAGATAACGAACTCACAGGCTTTAGCATAGAACCTGCATGTAGTAAGTTCTCAGTAAATGCTGACTGCTATTCATTTATTTTACCAAATTAAGAGAAAAGTTTTAATGACAATATCCAATACTAGTGAGTAAGAAATTGAAACTGACACTACACCCCATTGCTGTTGATGGTGCTGATTTGATAATTCTCCTTTTCAAGTTGTTCTCACGACTATGATTTATTACAGCAACAATATAAAGCAAATGAGCAGAGGGAAAAAGGTTACTACTGGGGCAAAGACCAGAGGAAACCAGGAGCAAGTTTCAGAAGTTTTGTCCCCATGGAGTCACACAGGCTGTGCTTCATTCTCCCAGAAACAAATTGTGACCAAGACACACACAATTTGTGAGCTTTCACAACTGAAAAAGACTCAGTGCTTCTTATGGAAAGTTGGTGATTTGACAATTCTTCTGAAAAGCAATTCGGAAGCATCTAGAGTCTGAAAAGCGGTCCCCCCCCTTTGACATAGTGATCCCACTTCTGTGACTTGACACAACAGAAAAAAAGCAAACCAGCCACTTATAGAAACATGCTGATATTAATAAGAAATTAGAATCTAAATGGAAAACAGGACACAAGAGACTACTAATGTAGAACATTTCCACTAAAGCAAAATGTAGAAAAAGCAAAAATATATGAATTTTATGAAAATAAGTATGACAATCCATTTCATGAAATAAACAAGTATAGTTGCATAACTACTTTTATTTTTTACTTTTTCTAAATTTTATGTAATGTGGCTAAGTTTCTTCTGTAACAGTGTTTTAACGAAGGACATTTCTTCCCCTCTCGGGTAGACGTGAAGACGGGCACTTCTGTTTGCACTGGGCTGCCATCTGGCTGGGTCTGTCCCTCAGACATGGACGTCACCAAAGTCGGATGCCTGGGTTGGTGCACTTTTCTCCTGGCTCATACCCCCCTGACAACCCCTAGTCCCTAGACCGTGCCTGTCCAAGCAGAAATTCAATGAATGCTACTTAAGAAACATAGAATATATAACTTTGCCAACCAAAGAGGAATCTACTTGTAAAGGAAAGGAGTAGCCAAAAAGAACAGTTATAGAAAAGATTTAAAAAATGTTTTTAAAGGATGAAAATAATACAGATTTGAACATTATCATGATTAGTGTCATAATCAGAGGTCAGCATACACCTTCTCTGAGGGGGTGGCAACAGGTGGGGCAGAGGGTGTCAAACTCTGGACACAGGCACAGGCTGGGCTTCAAACCCTGCCCTGCTGCCACATCCTCACTTGGTGACTTTGGTTGAGTCACTAAACCTCTCTGAGTCCCAGTTTGCTTATCTGTAACCTGGGGGTAATAATAGCACCCACTTTATAGGATTGCTGGGAGGAACCTGTACTTAGAAGAGTGCCTGACAGCTAGTGAGGGCTTCGGAATGTTGGTTATTCTCCCTCAAGGACTCACATTAAAGAGACCTGACTTCTATGTATAGGCCTGGGCCTTTGGAAGCGGGGAGACTCTAAAATAATATCCTAAAGAGGTTGCCCTCCTTACAATCACATGGACCCCTGTGCAGAATGCTTACTTTTCTATACTGCAATAGACTGAATGTTGTGTACCCCCCAAATTCATATGCTGAAATCCTCCCCACAAAGTGATGGTATTAAGGGTAGCACCTTTGGGAGGTGATTGGGTCATGTGGGTAGAGTCCGTATGAATGGAATTTGTGCCCTTATAAATGAGAGCCCCAGAGAGCTCCCTTGTCCCTTCCCTCCCATGTGAGGACACAGGGAAAAAGCCCCATCTATGAACCAGGAACTGGGCCCTTATCAGATATTTAATCTGCCTGCACCTTGATCTTGGACTTCCAGCCTCTGGAGCCGTGAGCAACACCTTCCTGTTGTTTATCAGCCACCTGCTGCATGGTACCCTGCCACAGCAGCCCCAACGGACTAAGACACACGCCTTCGTTTTCCATCACTCACCAGGGCCCTGGCGTCTTCTCAATGGCTCTGCCATCCAGGGTGCTTGACCTTTCTCCAGTAAGGTGATCACATTTGGCCTCCGACAGGAAAAACCTGCACAAGAGCCAAACATGTGACTTGACCACAGTGTGGACACCATAGAATTCAGAGCCACACCCTGTGCCAATAGGTGTAAGGGTTTATTAGCAGGAAGAGAGCACATAGGATGTGAAGGCAGCTGGAGATAGGGGAGTGTGATACTGTGATTTATAATAAATACATATGGTCTTCGTCCCTGTCTCCTGGCACACAGCTCCTACAACCCTTCCAATCTCCAAATGCATAGTCTTTTTGTATGCTAATGAGATGACTGGTGGCTGAGGGCTCCTGGACAGCCTCTGGACAGGGGCTGGTTGCCAGGGGAACCAACCCTGTGACTGGAAGGTTGATACTTTCAGCGCTACCTCCTGAGTTCTGGAAGGGAAGAGGGGCTGGAGGTTGAGTTGATCACCAATGGACAGTGATTTAATCAGCCTTGCCAATGTGAGGAAGCCCCCATGGAAGCCCAGAAGGACTGCACTGGGAGACTTTCGGGGTTGCCATACAAGGGGAGGGCAGAGCATGCAGCCACACAGCAAGGGCACCCAGGCCCTGCACCCCTCCCTCATACCTGCCCTCTGCACCCCCCAGCTGCTGCTCATTAGTCCTTTATACTAAACTGGTAGTAAGTAAAGCACTTTCCTGAGTTCTGTGAGTTGCTCTAGCAAATGACTGTATCAAAGGACAGGGTCATAGGAATACAGAAGTCTGAGTTTCAGCTCTGTGAGGACTTTCCTCTAAGTCCTAAAACCCCCAAATCCTTCCCTCTGTCCCCACAGCCCCAGGGATGGTGGCAGTGTCCTGCAGTTACTATCTCTGTACTACATCTGTGAACTAAAATAAAATCTCAAGCCCCCCCCCCCCCCAGCCAACTGAATGGATGCTCTCTTGGCCAATGGGACCCCAGAAACACCTTAAAGCTGAGTTGCTAGACCTGAAGTCAGACATGCCTCATCATGCCCCCTCCCTTTTGGAATTATCTGAAAATAAGATACTAAATCATTAACAGGACCGAAGGCCATGCAAGACAAAGGTTAAACCACAGCTGCTGGCCACGAATTTACTTAACAGATCACTTGAGTTTTGGTAAATGTCTGGTGGCTTGTCTCTGATTAACAAACATCTTTAACTTAGAATGCTGGGAGCCAACAAAGCTTCGTTTCTTTAACCAATTACAAATCAAAGAATATTTAAACCCATCTATAACCTGTAAGCCTTTTTGGGCCAAACCAATGCACGCCTTCCACACACTGACTTACTATCTTACATGTAATTCTTGTCTCCATGAATGTATAAAACCAAACTGTAACCAGGCTGCTGCGGGCACATTTTCTCAGAACCTCTTGAAAACGTGTGTTCTGGGCCATTCGTCACATACACTTGGCTCAGAATAAACCTCTTAAAATTATTTTACAGAGTTTGGGTTTGTTTACACTAACACATCAATATCCACTATGCGCTTTTAACAGCACCTGGTAAATCGATGCATGGATTTTTTTTAAAAGACAACTAGGCTGGGAGAAAGCTCCGAGGAGGAGCCTGGCGCCGCCATTTTCCCGCAGCTGCCCGTCCCCCGCCGGGCTCGGCGGGCCAGGGAGGGGTGGCGACCCGCGGGTGACACGGGCCGCCTCTCTGCGGGCTAGCGGGCAGCGCGCGGCCCGAGCCCGGCCCAGGCCGGCAGGCGGGGAGGGAGCCGGCGGGGGTCCCAGTCCCCGCCGAGCCGAGTGGGAGCGGTGGCGGAGCCGCAGAGATGTCCGGCCGGAGCTGACGGACCGAGTCACCGCCGCCCAGCAGTGTCCCCGGCTCCGCGGTATCCAAGGCGGTGTGCGAGGCCGCGACGCACGAGCTCATGGGGCCCAAGAAACAGCACCTGGCCTGTGAGTGGAGCCAGCCTCGGCCCCCACCGCCCGCCCATGCCGCCCGGCTCCTTCCCTCATTCTTTCCTTGCCCCTTCGGCGGCCTGGTCCCTCCCTGCGTCTTACTGGCTCGGCGGCTCTCGGCCCGTGGAGCTGCGTCCTTTTTGCTTCCATCGCATCACATCAGCCCTCACGGCCTCTGTCCCCGCCCGAGGAGCTGCGTTCTTTTTGCTTCCCTCGCATCAGCCTTCACAGCCTTCACGGCCTCCGTCCCCCCGCCCCCCGTCCCTGTCTAAAAATCTCTGACAAGCCACGCCCCTCCTGGTGCCCAGGGGACCCCGGCCTGGCTGCCCAGTGCGCCACCGTACCCCGTCACACTGGACCAACTCGCCTCCGCACCCAGCTTCTCATCCCCTGCCCGTCTCTGCCGCAGCCTCCTGCTCCTCCATCCCGCCCCTCGCCCTCGCTCCCGGTCTCCCCGCCCCATTGTTTCCCCGTGAGCCGCCTTCAGGTTTCCGTAAATGCCGGGTGCCTTGGACCCACATCCCTGCTGCTCTGTAACCCTCAGGGTTGCCTCCCTTGAAGTGATTCCCATTTCCTTTGCTCTCTACTAGCTTTTCCCTTTCCCTCCCGGCTTTCTATTCCATCTTTCCTCCCCGACTTGGGTGACCTTTCTTTGCCTCTGTAGCTTAAGTTCCTTCAACTCATTTTAAGCACCATACCCAGTACCCTACTTTTATCCTTCTTTGTGGGTGTAGGGGAATTTTTATTTGCCTCTAGTGGAATTTAATCATTGTATTGTCCATACTTTTGACTGGGGTAAGTTATGAATGTTAGCCTCCCCACCCCCACACTTTCAAATGGGAACATGGAAAAAGGCTTTCCTGATATTGGTATCAGTTCCTGGAACTGTTAACCCTGGCGGATTGAATTTAGAAGCTTAAGTGTGAAACGCAGACTGTTAGACTTCAATAGCTTAATAAATTTACCTACAAATAGCTTACAAAAAAAAAAAAAAAAACTAAGCTGTCCTCAAAGGTTACATACAGAGTTTGCATATGACCCAGCAATTCCACTTGTTGATATATACCTAAGAGAAATGAAAACTTACATCCACACAAAAACTTGTATATGAATGCTCTTAGCAACATAGTTAACAGCCAGAGAGTGAAAATAACTCAAATGCCCATCAATTAATTAATGAATGGATAAACAAAATGTGGTCTATTCATACAATGAAAAGGAATGAAGTACTGGCACTTGTTACAACATGATGAACCTCAGAAACATATTAAATGGCCACATATTTAATATTTACAACTGCATTTGTATGAAGGCCCAGAATATGCAAATCCATAGAGAAAGAAAGTGGACTAGTGGTTGCCTAATGGGGGGGGGATGAGTGGGTGGGGGATGAAGACTGATTTCTTTCTTTTTTTTTTTTTTGAGACAAAGTCTCACTCTGTTGCCCAGGCTAGAGTGCCGTGGCATCTGCCTAGCTCACAGCAACCTCAAACTCCTGGGCTCAAGCAACCTCCTGCCTCAGCCTCCCAAGTAGCTGGGACTACAGGCATTCGCCACCATGCCCAGCTAATTTTTTGTACATATATTTTTAGTTGGCCAATTAATTTCTATTTTTTAGTAGAGACGGGGTCTCGCTCTTGCTCAGGCTGGCTTTGAACTCCTGACCTTGAGCGGCCTCCCAGAGTGCTAGGAGTACAGGCGTGAGCCACCGTGCCTGGCCAAAGACTGATTTCTAATAGAACTGGATTTCTTTTGGTGGTGATAAAATGTTTTAAAATTGATTGCAGTGATGAATGCATAACTGTGAATACATTAAAAACCATGGAATTGTACATTAAATGGGTGAATTGTATAGTATGTGAGTTATATCTCAATAAGTCTGTTAAAAATACTTAAAAAAAAAATAAAACAAAACTGGAGTTGACTTGTTTTCCTGACTAGACCCTGATGTACATGTCCATCAGCAGGATGATTCTGGATTACGGGGGGAAGGAGAGCCTTACCAACTGAGGCCAGGTTCTGGTAGTTCTCCATCATGACATCTTCGTACAAATCTTTCTGAGTGGGGCTCAGGCACTCCCACTCCTCCTTGGAGAAGTAGATGGCCACGTCCCCGAACGTCACTGGTGCCTGAAATGGAAATCACATGTCCGTTCACCATGGGCTCGTGCTTCCACACAGCTGGAGAAACCAGGGGACGCAGGCCAAACACAAGAGACACGTGGTGCCAGGAATTATTCAGGAAGCATTCTGGGTTCTGAGGCCAAAAGGAGCAGGTATATTAAATATAATAAACACAATACAATGCAGTATGATATAGCTGTTACTAAAGATCACATTGCATAAAAAAATAACAACTTGATAGTAATGGGCATTTTATAAGGCCAAGGCATTTTTGTAAGCACCCAACCACACTGGCTCACTTAGTGTTCATACTCGCCAGTGCCAGAGGCACTGCCAGTGGGATCACAGTATGTCACAGACGAGGAAACTGAGGCCCATTGAAGGTGAGGTAATTACTGAAGGTGTTACAGCTAGTAAACCCCAGCTCCCAACCACATGTTGTCTCTGAAAAGAATGTGAATATGTTACACATGGCAAAAGGTTCTTTGAGGGTGTAATCAAGGTTACTGACCAGTTAATTTTAATATAAGGAGACCTTAAAATAGGTAGATTAGCCTGGCCTTGACCTGGCTGGCTTAGTTATTTCTTGTTGGATGGAGACAGAAAAAGAGGGTGACGTGGAAAGCATGAGAAGGAACTGAATCTGGCCAATCCCCAGCGACCCTGGAAGAGGACCCCAGCCCCAGATGAGAAAGCAGCCAGCTGACACCTGGATTTCAGCCCGCAGAGGATGCCAGCAAACCTTGCTGTGCCTGGACTCCACCCCATGAAGCAGCACGAAAATAAACATGTACTGTTTTGAGCTGTCAAGTTTGTGGTTAACTTTTTTTTTTTTGAGACAGAGTCTCACTTTGTTGCCCGGGCCAGAGTGCCGTGGCGTCAGCCTAGCTCACAGCAACCTCAAATTCCTGGGTTCAAGCAATCCTTCTGCCTCAGCCTCCCCAGTAGCTGGGACTACAGGCATGTGCCACCATGCCCGGCTAATTTTTTCTATATATTTTTAGTTGGCCAATTAATTTCTTTCTATTTTTGGTAGAGACGGGATCTCACTCTTGCTCAGGCTGGTTTCGAACTCCTGACCTTGAGTGATCAACCCGCTCGGCCTCCCAGAGTGCTAGGATTACAGGCGTGAGCCACCGCGCCCGGCCTGTGGTTAATTTCTTACAGCAGCAAGACAGAGCTAATGCACATAACTCTGAAAGCAAATGAATTTGTTATGGGAAATTGCACTTGAGATGCCGTTGTAAAAACCACCTGATCATCTGTAGTCGTGAAGCATGCTGACCACAGGAGACCGACCGTACTACCTCACTGTCTGGCACCAACACACTCAATGGAATAAAAGAGCTATGTGGTATCCCTTGCACTTAGGGCCTAGCTAGAGAGATCTCCTTTATGTAAACAAAGTGTCACGATGAGATTAACTCTGAAGTACACATTGAATCCCCCTCTGCCTCAGCAGGTCCCCTCCAGGCATTCATCTCTACCCTGAGAAATCACAGTGGCTCTCATCTTCCCTCAGGGGAGGGTATTTCTCCCAGCACTGGCAGAGCCCCTGGAGATGCTGGACAGACAGTTGAGTGGTCAAGTGCACACTGAGAGGAACAGAGAGAGAGCCACTGGGCCCTTCTCAGGCTCCCATTCTCCACGGTGATGGGAATAAACCAGGGACCAGGTGCTGGATGGGTCTCTGACAGGCTGGAAGTCTCCGGGGGAGGGAAGCAAGTGGTCCACATCTTACATGACAAGATGGACTATTCCTGAAAGAAGAGGCATCATCACTTACCTTTGGTTTGGATTTCCCTCGTACAGCAGGCATCTTTTCCTTCCTCTTCGGGGTGCACATTCTGAGAGAGACAGAGTACTAGGAGGGCAGAGCTGGGGAGAAGTGAGGTCACGGGGCTGACTGGGCCTCTTCAGTGGTCCCAGAGTCCACAGGCCCTGGACACACATACACACACACAGAAGTCAGAACATTTGGAGCATTTTTGCCACCTCTCAGGGTCAGGGAATGGCATCGCCAACACTGCTCCTAAGATCACAGCAGGCTGTCAATCAGGGGCAAATGAGAATTGTGCAGACACCTGATCATTTACAAAAAAAATTTTTTTTTTTTTAAGAGACAGAGTCTCACCCTGTCACTCAGGCTGGAGTGCAATGGCATGATCACAGCTTACTGTAACCTCGAACTCCTAGGCTTCAGCAATCCTCTTACCTTAGCTTCCTGAGTAGCTAGGACTATTGGCGCATACTGCCGTGCCTGGCTAACTTAAAAAAATTTTTGTAGAGACTGGGTCCTGCAATGTTGCCCAGGCCAATCTTGAACTCCTGAGCTCAAGCTATCCTCCCACCTCAGATTCCCAAAGTGCTAGGATTACAAGCGTGAGCCACTGTGCCCCGCCCTCGTCATCCATTTGACAAGTATGTATTATTTATTGAGTGCCTATGAGGTGTCAAGTGCAGTCCCCGGTGCTAGGGAGAGAGCAGCGAATTAGGGCATAAAAGTGCCAGCTTCCATGCAATTACATCCCAGTAGGGAAAACAAGTCCTTATAAAACACAATGATAGCCAAGGTCATCGCTATGAAGAAACAAAAGGCCAGGGCAGGGGATAGAGTGATTGGGTGGTCAGAGAAGACCTCCCTGAGGAGGCAACATTTAGCTGAGGTCTGAATGTAGCAAGTGTGAGCCACATGGGTGTCAGAAGAGCATTCTGAGCAGAGGCACAGCAAATGCCAAAGCCTCAGGGCAGGGGCAGGCTTGCAGTGTGGAGCAGAGCAAGGGGTAGGTGTGCTGGAGCAGAGTGAATGCAGTAGGGAGGAGCCGGCTGAGGGCAGGAGGGGCTGGATCATGAAGCAGGTGGTAAGCAGCTAGGATCTGATCCCAAGCGTGACATCACAGGGACAGAAGGGGGAGCTGAGCAGGGGAGTGACATCATTTAACATTTAACAAATTTTTTGTGTGTGGCTTTGTGGCAAATAAACTGTGCATGTTGGGGAAAAAGGAAGGCCTGAGGAGGGAACTCATTAGATAGCTGAGCAGAAATCTAGGGGAGATGCTGGCAGGATGGACTAGGGTGGGTGGAGTGGAAGGGGTAAGATATGGTCAGATTTCACCTCCTCAAGGTGGCCCCTCTAACTACCTGTCCAAAAGCACCTCCACCCCCAGTCTACACCTGTCCTGTCCAAGGCACATACCACTAGCCACATGTAACAACTGAGCTCTGGAAATATGACTAGGGCCACTGAGGAACTCAATTGAATTTAACCACAAGCAATTTACTGTTAAAACAATAATTAATCAAAGTTAAAATTATTAAAAATTATTAAGAATTTAGAATAAAAAAACTGATAATTCAGTTACTTTAAACCTTTTAAGTATGTTTGGAACAACTCGGGTATGTGACTCTACTTTTCCAATGGTGAATTTTATGAAATTTAAGTACAGATCAGGTATCTCTGACGAAAATTAAGGGTCCAGCTTGAGATGGGCTGTGTGTATAAAACTTATATGGGATTCTGAAAACTTAGTATGAAAAAGAATATAAAATATCTGATTGTTTGATTACATATTGAAATGGTAATATTTTAGATATGAGTTAAATAAAATGTGTTATTAAAATTAACTTAACGATTATTTTCTGTTTTTTTTTCCTTTTTCAATGTGTCTAGTGGAAAATTTAAAATTATATATTTTGTATTATGTTTCTGTAGGACAGTGCCACTCCATACTGTGGAGTCTATATTATTATATTGCTTCATTTTCTTCATATTACCTGCTTCCTGAGAACAGCTTGCTTATGCATGTGTTTACATGGTTAGTACACAGGCGCACATGCACACACATGCACATACACACAATTTGGGCTTGAGGAAAACAGGGACCTTGGCTGTTTCATTCACTGCTCTACTCCCAGGGCTGAGAATCCACCTACACAGAGCCAGTGCTCAATAGCCATAACTGCAGTGCGCTTCCTTGTGGGCTGAAATCAAGGTGGCATTCAACCACCCTAGGCTGAAACCCCATTGCAGGAAAACAGCTCTCCTGGCAGCCATTCCACAGCCCTCTAAACTTGTCATTTGGAGAAGGGCAGGAATGGGGACATACTTTTTATTTCCCTTATTGTGGAAAGCTTAAAATCTTAAGAACAGTAAAAAAACAGTAAAATGAACTTCTGATTACTCAGAAAAATGTTAACATTTTTCTTATGCTTTTAAAAAATGGAGTTGGTTGAAAGCTGTAGCGTGATGACAGTTCATCCCTAAATCCTTCAGCACGTGCCTTGGACAAACATCATCACCACGCCCTGGTCCGACAACAGTGAATACATTTCCCAAAGTTCTTTTTGTGACTTTCCTATGAAAAAGGTATATCAGGATGCAGCCTGAAAAGTGGAAATATGGGTGTTTCCCTCTACAGATGTTTGCTTTTTTTCCTCCCCTGGGGATGGAGGAAGATAACAAAACCAAGGCCATGCTTAAGTTCAGAGTTAGATAATGGGTATGTTTTGACGTAAAACGTGAACCTAAGATAGCCTTGTACTGTTTAAGGGAGCCCAGCCAGAAGAATGCTTGCTTTATTATGTTTCTTTCTTTGTAGGATAAAGCAGTAGTAAAAAATAACAGTATAGGGAATACTAAGATTATTATTTTAGAGACAGGATCTTGCTCTGTTGCCCAGGCTGGGTACAGTGGTGCCATCATAGCTCACTGCAGCCTCCAACTTCTGGGCTCAGTGATTCTTCTGCCTCAGCTTCCCGAGTGGCTAGAACTACAGGTGTGCACCACCATGACCGGCTAATTTTTTAAAATTTTTTGTAGAGACAGAGTCTTGCTATGTTGCCCAGGCTGGTCTTGAACTCCTGGCCTCAGTGATCTTCCCGCCTCAGCCTCCCAAAGCGCTGGGATTACAGTGTGAGCCACTGCGCCTGGCCCCAACCTAAGAATAATTATTAACAAGATTAATATTGAATGCTTACATGTGCCAGGCAACACTCTGAGGCTTATCATTTAATTCTCGCAAGTGCTATTATTAACGCCATTTTCCAGATGAGAATGTGGAAGCACAGACCGGTAGGAATCACTCACCCAAGGTCACAAGGCAGCAAAGTGGCAGAGCCAGGGTTCAAAGTGGGGCATTTGCTCCCAGATGCCTGGCTCTTAATCATGCTGCACCCGCCTTCCCCCTGCCTGGGTCGGAGGAAACAAGTTGAGAAGCGTCAACCCAGCAGGCTCCAGACTGCTGTCCTGAGAGGCTGGCGCTTCCCTACCCTGTTGTAAAACTTTCCTTGAATGGTAAGAATGGCTCCCTGTGAGTCAGTGTGTGCATGTAGGGGGTGGGGGGCATGCGGGGAGAGCCTAGTTGCCACAGAATTTATGCCTAATACTGAAGGCCTGCTTTCCTTCTGAAAGTCTGGAACTTTGGCACCGGCCAGGCAGAGGCTGTCAACCTGCGACCAGCTCACAGTAACGACTCTGGACACCGAGTCTCCAACTGGTGTGCCTGGCGGACATTTCTCACATGTTAACTCATTACTGGGGGGCGATTAGTGTGTCCCAGGGGGATTAGTGTATGCCATGGGATTCCACTTGGGTGAGGACTCCTGGGAGCTTGCTGGCTTTATCGGGACTTTGTTCCACAAACCTTTTCTCTTTGCCGATACTGCTTTGTGTCCTTCCGCTGTAAAAAATCATAGATGAGTATGACTACAGGCTGTGACCTGGGAGTCCTCCTAGCGAATGGCTCAACCTGGGAGGTAGCTGTATCAGCCTCACACAGCAGGACCAATGAGCAGCGGTTCTGCTACATACGGGGCTGAGGTGGGGCCGGAGCAGCTGGAGGCGGGGCTCCCAAGCCACTCCTGAGCCACACCCCCTCCTCTGTTACTCACTGGGCGGGAGGGTGGAGCCCCCAGCACTCGAGCCACCTTCAGGGAGGGCCCTTAAATTACACTGCGCCACGCAGGCCACACCACGCTGAGCGGGTGCCTGGCTTGGCCTGCCTGGGGCTGCGGTGGGGGGCCACGGGCAGGGAGGAATTAGTGCCTGCGGTAGACCAGAGGCATGGACCCCAAAAGATAGCCACATCCTGATCGAGAACCCATGACGGTGGCCTTATATAGCCTTATATAGTCTTATATAGCTAAAGACTTTGCCAATGTGATTAAGTTAAGGATCTTGGCGGTCAGGAAATTAGTTTTTTTCCCTCTACTCTCACACCACAAACACCATCGACACAAAAGACCTCCGTGAACACATAAATGTGGGGATGTCACCCTACGCACCAAGAAAACACGCAATTCTGCAGTGGAGACCAGCTGGGGGTCCTCCAATTCAAATCTGACGCTACCCAGGAATGGCGTCAGATCCTACGGACTGAGGGCTCAGTCCCCGAGGCCGCCCGGCTCCCCACCCCCAGACACCAGGGGCCAGTCCAGGCCTCCAGAATCTCTGATCGCCTGGCTTCACATTGGGGTTCCCCCAACCCTCCCTTCGGGTTCGGCTAATTTGCTAAAATAGCTCACGGAACTCCGGATAATACGGATGCTTACCGATTTATTGTAAAGGATATTACAAAGATAAAGGATTTTTCATAAAGGATATCACAAGATGAAGAGATGCGCAGAACGCGGAGCCACCACGCCAGCCTTGGCGCACCAGCCTGCAGGATCCTTCTAGCGCCAGGCAGACCGGAAGCTCGCCCAACGCTCCCTTCGGGTTTCTATGGAGGCGCCATGACGTAGACATGATTGACTGGACCATGGGCCACTGGTGATCTGCTCAATCCCCGGCCCCTCTCTCCTCCCTCCTACCCCATCCCGGTCCTTCCGGTGGCCAGCTCATTAGCATATGGACAGACGCCACTTGGAGACTCCATGGATTTTAGGAGTTGCGTATCAGGAAATATGGCCAAAGACCAGATACGTTATTTCGCAGTATCACAATCCCGGATTATCCCAGTGGGCTCCTTTTCAGACGAAGGCAGGAAGGCCAGAGTCAAAGAACGGAGGATGTTACGCGTCAGGCTCCGAAGACCGAGGAAGGGCCCCGGACCCCTGCAGCACCACGCATACTCTGCCTCTCAGAGCTGTAAGGGAATAAATTAGTGTCATCGGAAGCCATTAAGTTTGCGGTAATTTGTCACAGCAGCAGCAGGCAATGAACACGGCGACCCTTCTGCCATTTCTAACAGTCCTAGGGCCCAATAAATAGGCTTCTTTTGCTTTGTCAGTGACCCGCTGCTGAAAAAACGTGTCATTCATTCAGGGCAGTGAAGGCGAGATAAAAAGGTTGGCTGGCCTGGGACGTCCCCCCAAGAGGCAGAAAGGAGCCCTGATGCCAGTCCTGCCTTGGGTACACACTACGGGTCCATACACTGACGTCAGACAGAGGCTCAGAGCCCTGCTTAGTTTTAGCCAGGGTTGGAGGGCAGGGTGGGGCAGCTCCCTAGCTCAGCAGTGACCTGTTCTCACTAGCTGTGTTACCTTGGACAAGTCACTCAACCTGTCTGTGCGGCAGTTTCCTCACTTATTTAGTAGGGACAATACAGAACTTACTTCTGGGGTTGTGAGGATGAAGACGAGTCAAACTGGCATCCTACAACCCCACTCCCAAGTTGGTGCTTCTTTGCTAGTCCCTGGATGGGCTGGCACACCCTGCCTCGGTTCCTCACTCCCTTCCGCCGTGGCTCAAACCTCGCCTACTCAGAGAGCCTCACCCTGGCCATTTCAACAATGCAACCTGCCCTCGCCCCACCTACCCACCACTGCCGATCTCCTTTACCCCATCAGATTTTTCTCTTTACCATAGCTCTTACCATGGTCTACCATGCCACAGAAATTGCTCACTTATTATATGTAGTGATCACTGTCTTCTCTCTTCACCGTCCCCCCCCTCCCAGTACACACCTCCAGGATGGGGCTCTGTGGATCCCAAGTGCCTGGACCAGCAACAGGCATGGGGGAGGGGCTGGTTAACTGTCACCTGTCGCTCACTGAAGGACTAAATGGCCCCACAGTAGGAATTAACTTTTTTTACCATCACTTCTTCATGGAGACTTCCTCACCCCTGCCCCTAGGCCAGGGTAGGTACCTCTTCCACTGGCACCAAGTGCCATTTCTTTAAGTGGGAAACACATCCAGTTGTTACCATATTTGCCTTCCGCCTTCACCTCTTGTCCTCCACTGGACACTGGGTGTTGACCAACGTTCTTGTGTGTGTAGCTGTGACCGGGGGAAGTTACTGAACCTTGCTGAGTCTTTACCACCCTCCTTTATATCTGCAAAGGGAGGATGCAGGGCTGCTATCTTGAGGATAAGATGAAATCATATCTGTCAGTGCTCCATCAAGGTAAGCTGTATGTACTAATATTATCACTGCTGTTGATGTTATGAGTGCCGGGTGGGGCCAGTTCTGTGGGCCAAGTTTGAGGAAAAGGCCAGGTTTACTGTCCTCTGTCCACAAGCTGTGTAAGCATTCAGGTGTGTGTGTTGAATGCGCTCAATGCTCAAGTGGCAACATCACCTCTTCAGTTAATAATAATGATGAGGCCAGGCGCGGTGGCTCATGTCTGTAATCCCAGCACTTTGGGAGGCCAAGGTGGGTGGATCATTTGAGACCAGTAGTACAAGACCAGCCTGGGCATCATAGCAAGATCCTGTCTGCAAAAAATTTAAAAATCAGCTGAATGTGGTGACGCGTACCTGTAGTTCCAGCTACTCGGGAGTTTGAGGCAGGAGGATCACCAGGAGTTTGAGGCTGCAGTGAGCTATGATTGTACCATTGAACTCCATCCTGGGCAATAGAGTGAGACCCTGTTTCAGCAAAATAAAACAAAATAATGAGAAGGAAAGCTGCACTGGATATTTTGAATGTGATTATATAATCTCCTTTAATCTCTAGAGCAAACCAGCCATACAGGGTTCATTTTCCATCTTGAGGATGAGAGAGGGAAGATGACCTGCCCATTGTGACAGAGCTTTGATTGATGGAGCCTAGATTTGAGCTCCTCATGCAGGATATGAGTCCACTGTCCTCCCTGGCAGGGTCCAAGAGGCATCAGTGTGGTGAACAGCTTCCTGAGAACATCCCTGTAATTTTTTTGTTATAGCAGAGAGCCCCAGGACTTGGGATAAGTTAGAGCTCACCATGTTCAGGTTGAGGAGTTGTGGGGCTCAGTGACAACTCGAGTGGTCTAGCCTTCAATTTTCTGGCTGCTCTAAGCAAGGCCTCCTTCATACAGAAATTGGGACCAAAGGGCCTGGCCTAGAGTCCTGGACTCCTGAATTCTGAGTGCTCTGTATTAGACACCAGGGCAGTGGTACGCTGGTGAATGTTTAACAAGCAGCTTGGATGGGGAATGTTGGGAGGTGATTTGTAGCATTTGCCAATTCCATGGTGTAAATATCTCCCACTATAGCTGATTGTAAGCTACCAACATGGGGCTGGAGAGGGATGTGGCAATGGGCTCGAATGAGCCAGCACTCCAGCCACAGGGCCTCTGAGACTGAAGTGCTGTTCTTTGCCTGGGAAGTCTCAAACTTTTGACTAATATCCCAGAATAGTGGAGGAGGGTTAATGCCTATCTCTCTGGTCTTTAACAGAAGGAACATGGGCTTTGCACATGCATGTTAGGCCTGCCACTTCCCCGGAAGCAGATTTGGTTCCCTCACTTGTAGGGCAGGGCTCCAGGTGCCCCTATTGCAGGGAAGTGCAGCTGTGAAGACTGCTTTCGGTAAGATATCCAAGCACAGGTCATCTGCATCCTCCCCTCCCTTATCCAAATAATTTTTCTCATTCCCACAAGCTCTAAAGGAGCCAGGGGTGCCGCGAGCACTCAGAGTTGTAGCTTTCAGCCCTGTGTGTCCAGTAGAGTCTCTTGGGAGCTTTCTAATAAATAGCGGCTGTGTACTATGCCAGGCCAATTACATCAGAATCTCTGGGAACTGAGTCTGGGCCTTTTATTCTTATTTTTTAAAAAGCTTTCCAAGATGATGTCAATGCAAAGTTACAGTTTAGAATCACTGTCTCAGGGGCAGGACTGGAGATCAGACCTCTCTCTGCTGAGGCCCACACCTCATCATTGGAAAAGTCTTTGATAAGCTCAAAGCGAAACTCTTAGATTCCCCAGTCAAGGGATTCCAAAGAAGTCACCAATGGTGGCTGTTCCTGGCTAAGGAGTTGACCGAGATGCCCATGGGAAGTTTGGATGTTGATTCTGAAAATAGCACCTGCCATCACCCTGTAATCCTTTCACCTGCTTTATTTTTCAAAATACTTATTGCCACCTGTTGTAGATTTTACTGTTTTCTCTCCTACTAAATGCAAGCTCAGTCGGTTAGGAACTTTGTCTGTCTTGACCAGAGACTAGCATGGTGCCCCACTCATGGTAGGCACTTAACTGCTGAATGAATTAATGTGTCTCGGAGCCTACCCAGCTGCAGGCCATGGACACCTTTCTTCTCATCTCAGAATGCTATCCCTTTATCCTCTCCTCCCTTCCCACTTTCCCTAGACCCCTTGCTCTCCTATCTTTATGCCTTGAGTCTGTCCAGCATGTGCCCACATTATGTCCTCGACAGCAGTGATTCTCAACTGGGGTGATTTTGCCCCCCAGGGGACACTTCGCAGTGTCTGGAAACATTTTTGCTCATCACAACTGGGTGGGGGATGGTGTATTACTGGTATCTGCTGGGTAGAGCACACAGATGCTGCTCAACATCCTATAATACATAGGATAGCTCCCCTCCCAATCCCTAACAAAAAATTATCTGGCCCAAAATGCCCTTAGTGCTGAGGCTGAGAAGCCCTGGTCTGCAAAGAGACATTCCCAGACCTGTGTTATATGGAAACACTCTTTAGTCCCTGCCACTTCTCAGTCCTGGTCCTCACCCCACAGACTCCCTAGAGCTGTCTCCACCCAGGAAGACCTGTTCCTGGCCCCACCTCTTCCATCCCACCATTGCCCTCCCGGTGCTCTGCCTAAAAAATTCTAAATCTAAGCCCTGATCTAGACTTTATTTGACCTCTGTACCTGAAACCTTTACTCTGGCACTTATATTTTTTATTTTCTACCTGTGGATTTTCTTCTCTAAGCATGGGATCCCTGCATTTACTATGCTAATAATAAAAACAATGACTATTTATATGTCACTTCCTTTCTGCCAGGCACTGTTCTACTTAATGCTTACCATAAGCCTGAGGCTGGTTCTGTTATTAACCCTGTTTGCAGGTGAAACTGAGGTAAGTAAGCTCTCCCAAAGTCACACAACTGGTGAGTAGTGCAACCAGGAGTCAATGCTAGGCAGTGGGGCCCAGAGTCCATGCTCTTAATCATGTGTATGGAGACACAGCCATATGCAGCCTTGGATCCCAGAGGCAAGGTGGGCTCTGCCCTCCCCTCAAATGCACATTCATGCAGAAACAGACAATGCAAGTGCTCAGCTATGGGGGCACCATTGTTCAACTGGGAGATGGTCATATTCTCTGCTACGAGGACGAAGAACACCCAGTCCCAAGTTCAGAGACACAAACTCTTCCAGGATTCACCACTACACCCCTACCTCTGTACTGCATCAAAGAAAAATGACCACCAGCACTACAACTACCACCCACATAGAGAGTGCTCTATATGTGCCAAGCTGTGTGTGGGGTGTTTCAGCTGTGCTATCGCATTTAATAGTATCCAGGCAGATGCTATTACGTTCCTATTTCACCCAGGAGGAAAATCTTGCACAAATGAAGTTTCCAGAGTAGCCCACCACACCTGTACAGCCATTATCCCTACAAGGACCCTCATTTCCACAGTTAGATATACACCAGGATGGCACAATCACAGTCACACACTGCCATACACAACCACACAGCCACTGACACTTAGTGAAGACACCAAGTCAAATCACAGTCACTCCACTACGGTAAACAGCCACATCAGTCTGCAACACACACTCTCGCTCCCAACAACAGAAATCTTCAGAGCCACACTCACACACCACCCCCAGCTCCCCACAGGCTCTACTGTTTACTTATGCAAATGCCACTGATCACGTAGTGATCCATAAAACGTGGTCTGGAGACGCCGCTCTCTCCTCCGTACAGGTCAACTCTGTAACACACGGAGACACCGACAACCCCACCTCACCTCAACCTGGACTTCCCCACACAATCACGGCCACAGGCGCACAAGCCCAAAGAGTCACAGACGCACAACTGCACGCACACCACCCAACGCAGGTACACAACCCACGCAAACTCAGAGCCCACGCGTGTTCGGCGCGCAGCCCCACGCTCTCAGAGACACGCCCCACACACTCGCAGTCGCCCTCACTCCAGTCTCCGGGTCTGGCCCTGGCGGCGTCCACCGCGACAGCTGCGGAGGATCCCTACGCTCTCGCGCCCCCAGCCCGTGCGCACCACCCCGGGGACCCCGCGCCGACCCCGCCCCCGAAGCGTCCCGGAGCGCGAGGCCCCGCCCCCAAACAAGGCCACGCGGCGCGCTCGGGCCTCACCGCTACCGGTCCGCTGGGCTCCGCCCTCTCGCGACGCGTAGCAGCACGCAAGCACGTTCACGCAATCCAAAGCGCCTCAGGAGGGAGCACTGTTCCCACGCACCCATCTCCCCGGGCCTCACTTGCACCTCTTCACGAAGGTATGTGTACCTACTCAGGCGCTGAGGCTCTTCCTTGAGCTCTTTTACCAAACACAACCTCCCCAATTGGCTGCCCTCCCCGGCATGTTCCTGTTTCGGGCTTAACGCCCCAGCACCTTCAGCCCCCGACCCGGAGTTCATCACCCTTGGACTCGGACATGGGCGCGCGCAGCTGCGCGTGCGCACTACGAACTCAGCCTACGACTCCCAGAAGCCTCCGCGGCCCGGCTGTGGACGGCCACACCGGAACGCGAGGTGGAGAGGTCTTGGGCTGCGCTGCTCCGATCTTTCCGATCCGGAGACGAAGTGATTCTGGAGAGGGCCGGAGGGACGTTCCTCTGGCCAGGAGTGGGGACTCTCACCTGCGCCTTTTTGAGAAGGCCTAGAGGCCTTTGCGCGGCGGCCAGACTGCAGTTCCGAGGAGCGCCCGCGGCCCGTTTCCGTTCCGTGTCGTGTTGCGCCTGCGCCGCCGGGGGCGGACTCGGCGAGAGGCGGCGCCGAGGTGAGACTGGCACCCGGCCGGCGATGAGGGGGTCGCGGGGCTGCGCTGCGGCGGGAGTGAGGCGGGGCTGGGAAGGGGGCCAGGTTGCCCGCCGCGGCGGCGCATGAGGTGACCCCTGCGTGATTGTGAGTTTCGGTGAGAGAAGGCGTGAGGTGTGACCTCGCCCCGGCTTCTGGGTGTGCGGGTCCCGGCTTTTGGTTGTGCGTTTGTGTATGTGAAACTCAGATTGTGTTATTGCAGGTATGTGTGTTTGTGAATGTGTGTTTCCATGTAAGTGTGTATGTGACCTAGTTTTTGTAATTTATGCCCGTACGTGTGTGAGACCCAGCTTTTCTGGCTGTGTACGTGGGGAGGGGCTCAGATTTTGAATGTGTATTTGTTTAACGTCTGGATCCGCTTTTCCACAGGGGTAGAATTGAGTAGTGCAACAGAGATGGTATAGCCCCACAAAGCCTAAAATTTCTACTGTCTAACACTTTAGAGCCCGGTTTGTGTGGTTGTGTATTGTGTGCGTGTATGTGTAACCACTGATAGTGAATGTGTGTGCTTGTATATGTGTGACACCCAGTTTTTGTGGTGTGTGCACCTGTCTTGGGAACCACTGATTTTGAACATGTAGGCTGGTGTATGTTTACATGTAGTCTATGGTTGGTTTTGCACAATGGCACAATTCAGTAGCTGCAACAGAGATTTTATGTCCCACAGGCCAAAAGTGACTCTTTCGAAGTCAGTTTTTGTGATTTTGTATTGTGTGTATATGTTTGTGTAAGGCTAAGTTACTGTGGTTGTGTATGGGAAGCTACTGTTTGTGACCATGTGTGTGTACCTGCCTGTACAGGTACCTGCCTGTGTGTACCTGCCTCCTTTTAATCGTTCTCTGAGTTGTTTCAACAGAAATCTCCAGCTTTCAAGTGTGTAAACTGAGGCACAGGGAATTTATGTAACACACCTAAGGTAACACAGCTAGAAAGGGTCAGAGCTGATTTTGAATCCAGGTCTTTCTGACTCCAAAGCCCCTACTCTTTCTGTCTCTTCAGGGTGTGTAAGGTTTTTTTTGTGGATTGGGAGATTATTCTGAGTATCTGGTAGTGCTAGAACAAGAGGTGTGGCTAAGATACTAAAGAAACCTCAGAATAAATCTGATACTTAGCAGTTTCTTTGGTGTTTTCCTTAAACAACCTCCCAAGAGTAGGTGTGAGTCTTTCTGCTGTTTAAGGGGAATTGGGTGGGAAAGTTTGGGAAGCCCTGGACTGAGGAAAAAGCTTTATGCATCGGGAGACCACATGGCCTAGTGCAGAGATACCAGAGTGCTGAGGATCAGGCGTCTTGGATCTTGATCAGGCCCTGTTTTGCCTGTTCTCTGAATGAGGCAACCTTCTCCCAAGAGTCCTAGGAGTATTCAGAGGCAGTGAGTTTGTCCTGGAGTCAGGCTCAGATTCCATTCCTTTTCTTGGATTTGATCAGACCCTCCCCACCTCCATGACCTCTGGTGATGTCCTAAAGCTAACACTTGCTGTCTGAGAAGATAATTTCCCCAAGGAATTCATCCACAGGCTAGGGTTGGGAAAGATGAGAAATCAAGAGAGTCCCCTGGGCAGGTCTGGGGTGCAGCAGTTGTTTCAAACTTGTATGCAAAAGAACTGCCACCGTGCTCGAGGTTGCATTGAGGACTGTTGCACACGTGGGACAGTGTGCGAGTATGTTTTGCCTGTAGCTGGGTGTGAGATTGTGCTTGGGGCTTGTGTTACTGAGAGACACTGTGTATGTGGTGGCTTGAGAGTGTGATGGTTTTCCAGCATGTGAATGTAGCTGTGTTTGTGTGATTGTGACATTCTCAGTGGGGTTATGTGTGACCATTTGTGAAGGCTTCTGGGCTCTGAAACTCAGGAGTTTAGGTATGAGTACCCCAACCTTATTCTTCTGTTTCTCTTTTCTTTTTTTTGAGTCAGGGTCTCACTCTGTTGCCCAGGCTAGGTGCAGTGGCTGCAACCTCAAACTCCTGGCCTCAAGTGTTCCTCCCTCCTCAGCCTCCCAAATGACTAGGATTACAGGTGTGAACCACTGCCTTATTTCTTTGTTTCTAGAGTTGATGTTGGGACTGGGTTTGTGGAAGAAGAGTCCCATGTGTTTTTTGTCTACCTCAGAATTATATGAGTTGTGTTTGGTTCTACAGCAGTGTCCTCTCATACTATGGTCTGCCACTAAGAAGATATATGAGATTTATAGATTCTGTTGCAATTACTCAACTCTGCTTTTGCCCCAAAGCAGCCACAGAAAAATGTAAATACATGAACATGGCTGTGTTCCAATAAAACATTATTTATGAAAATAGGTCGTGGGCCACATTTGGCCCATGACCTTGCACTGAGGTATCCTAGCTTTTCTAGACCTTAGTCATTTGAAGGAAATATTCCCATCTCCTTGCTGGGTACTCAGTTGAGTGAATGAAGACTTATTAATAAAATGATGGAGTAGGAAGGGAATAACTACCATGTACTCAGTATTTTCCTTACTGTCTTATAAAATTACTGCAACTGCCCTGTGAGGTAAGTACACTTAGCCTCATTTTGCAGATGACAAAACTGAGGTTCTGAAAGATTCAGTGATCCCAGACTATCTCCTATCCTGGGGCTTTGTTTGGAGAAAAGATTTCCTTAAATAGTGATCATTGCTTTGTCCTCAAAGAGGCCACAAAGTCTGTACCAGTGGGTCTTGGCCCTAGCTCCACCTGGGAGCTTATGAAAATAATGATGCCTGGGCCTCACCTCTGGAGATTCTGATTCAGTTGTTCTGGGTGTGGCACCTGGAAATAATGTGTTTTTAAAATCTCCTAGGTGATTCTAACTGTGTACAGCCAGGGTTGAGAACAGTGGTCAAGACCTGTGTTGTCCAATATGGCAGTTGCTAATAACGTGGCTTTTTAGTTAAAATTAAATAAAATGAAAAATTCAGTCCCTTATTCAGACTAGCCACATTTCGAGTGCTCAATAGCCACATGTGGTTAGTGCCTGCCTTATTAAGCAGGGCAGATATAGAACCACGGAAAGTTCTTTGGATAGTGCTGATCTAGGAGAAAGAACCCAGTATTAGAGAGTTTAGGTAAACTGAAATCTAGGTCAGGTCCTGTATCTTCCTCATTTCTGTTTGTGGAGACCCAGGCTTTGAGAGAATGCTTATGTCTCTGTTCCCCTTTTAAGGGACAAATTGGAAATTGTAGGTCCATAGACTTATACAAAAATCAAAACAAAACAAACAAACAAAAAACCTTGATCTTCTATCAAAAGATTGGCAAATGAGTGTACATTTACATGTTTAAAACAAAATGATTAAAGTATTTTTAATTACCCATTGGATCCAATTTTTTTAAGAACCAATCATTGGTTCTGACCATGATAATTAAAGGGCTTATCTGTAAATATCCCCATTTTACAGACGAAAAAATAAGGCATTAAGAAACAATAATTTCCCGGAGGCTGCACCTCCAGTAATGAGGGGAGCTGGGGTTTGTACCTAAAAAGCCTCAAGAGACACTGACCTCCAATACAGGCCAGAATCATGTGGGTGGGACACAGCTTACTCTGGGCGGCCTCTTCCTCACACTGTATTTCCTCAGTGGGGAGCCCCAAATCTTTACGTGACAGAATAGGGACTTTGTCCAACCTGGGTCAAATGTCAGCTCTGACTCTGGTGTGGCCTTGGGCAAGCTGTTGTCTCTCTGAGCAGGTGGACATGCTGCCCTACCCATTAGTTCTCGGTGCTGGGCAAACAGAAAAGCCAAGCGTTCAGCTGCTTCAGCAAGTGTACATTTTATTACAGAAACAGTGGAGAGGGCTGTGACAAGGCTGTGAGGGAGAGCAGGGAACACTTCTGCAGATGCTCAGCTCTCTGGACCCCCAGAGGCACCTTCCCTCCAGCCCCAGGCAGAGGGCTTCAGTCCTTTTGGAAGAAGACCCCACTCTTCACCCCACACTGGCAGTCCAGGGCACGGAGAGCTTTCCAAGGAGGTGACAGCACCTGGGAGATGGAGGCCTGGAGATGGCTGAGATGGAGCAGGGTCACTAGAAAGAACAGCAGGGGTCATTTCTAAGGAAGGGAAGAAAGGAGAGAGAAGCATTGGTGCGTTTGTCTCCACACATTCTCACGCTCCTTGCCTTGTGTGCCCACCTGGCCCTGGGGCTCTGCGAGATCAGCCCCACCAGCTCCACCCGCCTCGTCCCTCTGCCCCGCTAGGGTGCCCATAGGCTGGGGTGCACTTCCCGCAGGTCCTGCAGCCTGTCTCCGTCCTGCCACACCTGTCAGTGTCTCTTCCTTAGAGAGGTGCCTTCCAACCACCTTGTGGGGGCAGCCGCCCCCTCAGGTTCCTCTCTTCTTTAATTCTTTGGGGTTTTTTTGGAAATTGTTGAGACAAATGCACATAACATAAAATTCACCATCTTAACCATTTTTAAATGTACAATTCAGTGGCTTTCAGTACCTTCACAACATTGTGCAACCCTTGCCATCATCTAATAGCAGAACGTTTTCATGGATCCAAAAAAGAAACTTATTAGGCAGTCACTCCTGCTTGCGCCTTCCCCCTCAGCACCAGGCAATTACAAATCTGCCTTCTGTTTCTATGAATTTGCCTAATCTGAATATTTCATACAAATGGAATCACATACTATGTGACCTTTTTTGTCCAGCGTCTTTCACTCAGCATAAAGTTTTCAAGGTTCAGCCACGTTGCAGCATGTGTCAGCACTTCATTCCTTTTTAATGGCTGAGTAATATCCCACGGTAGGAATGTGCCATGTTTTGTTTATCCATTCATCAGTTGATGGGCAGGGCCACAACCATCCGTTTGTGTATTGTCTGTGGCTGCTTTGGGTTACAGCAGCAGCACCAGATGCTGCTGACCAGATGGCTTGCCAGAAATATTTGCTGTTTGGTCCTTCTTAGAGAAAGTTTGCCAACCTCTGGCCTAATGGGTCAGATGGACACTGTCATATGAAAATAAAAATGTGATGTGACTAGTGCTTTAAAGTATGGTTTGAGAGAGCCTGAAACACCATTCAACACCATTCATTTTATTCAGCTGTCCTCCCAGTGGGGTCTGAAGAACTCTGGAACCAAAACCATGCTGAGGTGAATCTTGAGTTGTTTTCTAGGCAGACAAGAGGCAGTGAAGGCTGTTCCCATCGGAGGGACCAACACGTGCAATGGTATACAGGAGTGGGAAAATGTGGTATTCTCAGGGGGAATCACAAATGGGTTAATGTGGATGAGGATGGAAAGTGGGTAGGGTGGACGGGGACAGAGATGTGGAGAAAATGTTGGAGAGGCAGGAAAAATCTGGAAGCTGAGAGCCCCTGGGTACCATGCCGAGGAGCTGAACTTGACCACATGGTGCAGCATCTTCCTGCCATGTTCTGTGAGGCCCTGGGATCCTTTAGGGATTCCACAAAGGTTTGCTTTGATTCTCATTTCAAAAATGAAACTATTTTTTAAAAGCTGTGATTAAAATACAGCACATGCACTAAAATTTTTCACTTATTGGACACCTATATCAACCTGTTGCATTTTTCACATACACCTTGGAAGAATCTATTAACTGAAGGCAAGCTGTTGGATAACTGTTACCATTTGCAACAACTTATCTCTGTGGGGTAAGATTGTCCTTCTTATAGAATAAGCAAAAGAAAACACTGAAAGAAATGGGGCAATATAGACTGATATAAGACAGCAAAGGCTATCTGTAATCTCTGCTTGCAGATCTCATCAGCTGGCTTCATAATAAGTAAATGTCTTACAGTTAATCTTATTAAAAGTTTTTGGTTTTTTTTGAGACAGGATCTTGCTCTTACCCAGGCTAGAGTGCAGTGGCATTATCATAGCTCATTGCAATGTCAAACTTCTGGGCTCAAGCAATCCTCCTGCCTCAGCCTCCAGAGTATCTTGGACTACAAGAGTGCACCACCACACCTGGCTAAATTTTTCTATATTTTTTGTAGAGACGGGGTCTTGCACGTTGCTCAGGCTGATCTTGAACTCCTGGGCTTGAATGATCCTCCCATCTTGGCCTCCCAAAGTGCTAGGATTACAGGCGTGAGCCACCGCACCCAGCCTTGAAAAGTATTTTTGGTAATAAAAAACAACTTTGAATCTTTTATATATTGGGATTCCATGTAAGATTTCATTAGAAAAGTGTTACGGTTTTATTTTCTTTAAAAGTTTAAAAACCACTGATACAGCTGATGAGGTTCCACTGCTGGGATTTATGCTGGACTCATTGGAATGGGGGTGTCACATAATTGAGTTTGCATTTCTTTTTTTTTGAGACAGAGTCTCACTCTGTTGCCCGGGCTAGAGTGCTGTGGCGTCAGCCTAGCTCACAGCAAACTCCTGGGCTCAGGTAATCCTCCTGCCTCAGCCTCCTGAGTTGCTGGGACTACAGGCATGCGCCACCATGCCTGGCTAATTGTTTCTATATATTTTTAGCTGTCCAATTAATTTCTTTCTATTTTTAGTAGAGACAGGGTCTCACTCTTGCTCAGGCTGGTTTCGAACTCCTGACCTTGAGTGATCTTCCCGCCTCGGCCTCCCAGAGTGCTAGGATTACAGGCGGAGTTTGCATTTCTTAAAAAGAGCATTCTGGCTGGTGGGGAGAGGATGAAGGATGAAAGGTGGGCAGTGCAAGAGAGGCCAGGGAGGAGGCTGTTTGTAGCTATCCAGGGAAGAGAAATCTCACACCTGTCTACTTACCTTAGCCTTGTCCAAGCTACCGTCATCTCATTGAAACTGAGCAGCTTCTTAACCTCTGCACTTTACTCCAAATCACTGGAACCTGTCCCTCGCCCACTGGCAACCTTTCAGTGGCTTCCCATGGCTTTTAGGACTGGGTCCAAAATGCTTGCATGGTTGTCCAGGTCCGAGGGTTCTGCTTGTACATACCACCTAACCCCCTCCTTCTTCTCCAGCCTCCATCCTTCTTTCTGACTCCAGGCATGTCTGGGCCACTTTCCACCCCAGGGCCTTTGCACAAGCCAGTACATTCACCTGGAGTCTCTTGTACCTGCTTTCTGTCTGTCCAACTACCTCCCATTCTCAGATCAATGTTGCTTTTCCAAAGAGGCTTTCCTTGACCACCCAACAATCCACGGTTGGGTTCTTCCGTTTTCTTTCTCACAACATCTTGTGCTTTTCCTCTGTAGCTCTAAGTATCACCTGTAATCATCTATTTATTTGTTTTATATCTGTCTGCCCTGTTCACCGCTGAATCTGGGATCCATCGATGAATAGCTGCTCAATAAAAATTTATTGAGTGAGTTCCTTAATAAATTAAACCTGAAATTGTCATGTGACCCAGCAATTCCATGTCTAGGTATGTACCCAAAAGAATGTAAAACATATTCAAACAAAAACTCATTCAGGAACGTTCATGGCAGCACCATTTGCAATAGCCAAAAGGTAGAGAGAACCCAGTGTCCTTCAGCTGATGAATGGATAAACAGAATGGGTAAGCGATGGGATATTATTCATCCGAAAAAAGGAACGAAGTACTGATAACGTGGTACAACGTGGGTGAACCTTGGAAATATTATGCTAGACATAGCAACACCAGGCACAGAAAGCTGCATGATTCCTTTATATGAAGAGTCCAGAATAGGCAAGTCTGCAGAGACCGAGAGTGGATTAGTGGTTGCCTGGGGCTGGGAGGAGAGACTACTCTATATTTAATGGATACAAAGTTTCCTCTCGGGATGACAAAAAATTTCTGAAATAGATAGTGGCTGTGGTTGGACAATATTGTGAGTGTTCTTATTATCAATAATGGTAAATTTTATGTTGTACATATTTTGCCACCATTTCTAAAAATCCAAAAGAAAATTTATTGAGGGGACTCATAAATGAATTCTTCCAGCTCTGCATGACCCCATTGTGTACAGTGTGCTCCATGGGCCTTGTCAGGCAGCGGCTTGAAATTCAACCTGGGACTTTTCATACAATTCTGCAATTCTATGAGCGCAGCTTCCAAACCCACCTGGGTCCCCTACCTCAAACACCGGGTGATTGGAATGAAGCTCTCCCCACCCCGACCCGCCACACCCCTGCCACAGCATACCTGATGTCCAGGTCTGGGTTACAGTAGCGGCAGTAGCACTTGGGAGGTAGACGAGGGAGCAAACCAGGAAAAGAAACAGCAGAGGTGAGGCAAGCAAACTTCTTCTCCCTTTCTCCACACTCTTTTCTTCCTCTTCCTTCCTGCCCTCCTCCTCCACCCCTTACCTCCTGTTGTGACATCATTGCATGGTCTTGCTGGTCTGTTCCACCTCCCCCTCACAGCTCCCACCCTCCTCCTCATCCCCAGAAACAGCACCATCCCCGAGAGCTGCGGTTTCTCAAACCCAGCACTTCTGGCATTTCCACCTGCACTGTTCTTTGTTATGCTGAGCTGTCCTGGGCAATGCAGGATGTTGAGCAGCATCCCTGCACTTGACCCCCTGGGTGCCAGCATCACTTCCTCTTGGTGTGACAGCCAAACAAGGGTTCAGACCCTGCTGAGGGTCCCTGGGGTGGTAACGTCACCCCTGTTTGAGAATCAGCAGTCTACCAAGGGCTCAAGTCAGAGTCTGGGGCCCATCTCCTTGGTTTGTCCATTTCCTCTGTCCCTCACACCCAGTCCAACAGCAGTTCTGCTGTAGAACCACTCACTGCACGACTCTTATCCCTACCAGCCACCCAGTCTCCCACCCTGGCCATGTGGACCCCCCCCCACCAGTCTCCTGCTTCTACCCACTCCCCACACGCAGCACCCGGTGTTACCCTTTCGCAACTCAAATTAGAGGTCGCTGAGGCTTTCCATCAGACTTGGAATAAAAGCATCCTTCTTGCTGTGGTCTACCAGAACCCCACGTGACTGGACTGTCAGATTACACTGATTCTCCTGGGATCCCTGAGGGTGCAAGCTGTTCCTCAGGGCCTCCCATGCACATTTGCTTTGCTTTTGGCAGCTGTTGTCCCCAGGCCATTCTCACAGCAGGACCTCCTATTCCTCTCTCCATCCAAACATGCCTGCCCAGGGAAAGCCGCTGCGGCTGCGTGCTCTGTGATGTCACCCTGAGTTCGTTTTGTGGAGCTTGCGCTCATGTCCTCCTGGTCCCCCTATACTTACTATGTGTGCCCCGTGGGCTCAGGGGCCCTGTGGTTTTGTCCTCTGCATCCCCAGCATCTGGCACAGGGCTGCTACCCCACAGGACTGGTTGAGGAGTGAGTGAGTGAATGAATGAATGGATGGCATTGCCAGGTCCAGCACCTTGCCCTACTGTCGTCTCTCCAACCCTTTGCACGTGGTGTTCTCGCCTCCTGGAAGGCTTTCCCTTTGCCCCCTTCAACTGGCCAATTCCATTCATCCTTAAGACACAGGGGAGCAGTCTCCTTCAGGAAGTCCACCCTTCCCTTGAGAGCCCACCTCCTGCTAGCACACCGCCAGAGGGGCCAATGTAACACCACCCTCACTTCGCAGCCCGGCCCTCCCTCCTGCCTGTCTCCCTATCAGGATTAGGACCTGCTTGAAGCCAGCTCAGCCATCGCAGTCCCCAGCAATCAGTAGAAGACTTGGTCCTTATGAACTTCCCTTATGGGGGGTGGGGGGTGCACAGACACAGAGAACAGATGAGTGGAATCCTTTATAGGAAACTCGGGCTCTTAGTACAGAAGGGAGGGCTTTTCTCCCAGCCTGGGGGTTGGGGAGGGAGGGAAGGAAGGGCGGGAGAGAGGAGAGAGGTTGTTTACAGAAGGGGTCTCAGGGGTCTCCTCTCCTGCCTTTTGTACGTGGCACTTCCTAGGCCTCCTCCTTCCCCTCCCCTTCTAATCCCCCCTCTCGCCCCCTCCCTCTGCAGCACACAGGTTCCCTGGCACTGGCTCCTTACCCAGTCCCCCTTGTTGTAGGACACGAACAGGAAGGTCATCACCATGTAGGCACATTTCAAAAAGTTCCATCCGTTCTTCCTCTTGGGAAGCGGTTTCTTGGGTGGGCTGGTAACCAGGGCCGGCTTAACTGCAGAGGACGAGGGTGGTGGCTCAGGCAGGTGGCCTTCCCTTCTCCCTAAGAATTTCCTGCCATTTCTGCATCTCCATTCTGAGCTCCAAACCCACATCTGCACCTGCCCTCTGGGCTGAAATCTTGGTCCACATACATGGTTGTTGGAGCTTCCTCATTTTGTTTCCACCCTGTATCCCGGACAAACAGTTGGAAATCTTTCCTGCTCTCCCACACCTCATGTGCAAAACATCATGAGTCTACCTAAATTTCTCACCAGACCCCCTCTCCCCTTGATCCCCAGCTGGTGGCTCTCCTGATGACTACGTCAGCCTCCTGTGTCAGGCTTCCTCTTTCTCCACCCATCTTCCATATGGCTGCTAGAAGGATCTTTCTAGCACTCAGATCAGACCACTTGACTTTCTTATTTTCAATCCTCATGTGATGTACAAGGTTGTTTTTACTTAACATTTTTTCCCTTGTCTTTTTGTTTTAAAAGTATTACATTCCAGAAAATTCAAATTTTACAAGTAAACATACCTTTCTAAACAGGTCCCAAATCCAAAAATGAAACATTACCAGTGTAAAGGTAAATACAAGAGGAAAAAGAAAAAAAATATTTCTCCCTACTGAAAATTCAGGAAGAGATGACTCCTTGTCCTTTGTTCTTAGAGGATTTATTTTAGAAAATGTGTTATTGTTAAGTCTCTGTTTCTCTGAATGTATACAAATCTTTTTAAAAGCTAAATAAGCCTCCAAACTAATTTTATGACCTGGGATGTTTTTTCTCAAGGACCTTGGAGCCATCTCTTGGAAATGCAAACATCGAGGAAGACAGCGCCCTTTTCCCTCTCATACCTCAGGATGTTGGGTTTCCTTGGTAGCCATGAGCAGTATGGAAGGGGCAGGTGGCTTGAAGACTTTGGATGCCCTCAGGAAGACAGGCTCCCCCACACTGAAGCCCCCAGCCTTGACTCTCTGAAATCTTCTCTCCACAAGGCTTTGTTATGACCCAGGCAGCAGGCACTCACTGTCCTCTAGACAGGGAAAGGCATGACCCCATGCACTGACCTTCTTCCTTGCAGCCATTTGTTTGTTCTAAAAAGGAAGAAGAGAAGAAAGTAGAGAAGGAGAAGCAGGAGGAGGAGGAAAGGAAGAAAGAAGAGGAGGAAAGGAAGAAAGAAAAGGAGGAAGGAAGGAGGGAGGGAGGAGGAGGAATGAAAAGAAGAAAGAAAAAAGAAAACATCAGTAAGTTTTGAAATGGATGGAGACCAAGCTGTAAACAGTGCTTCTGGGTGCTTCAAATGAGAAGAGAAGGGAAAGCAATCGGCCTCCTTGGCATCCCTCTGTCCAGGCACTCTCCTGCCCAGGGCCTTTGCACATGCTGTTCCCTTTGCCTGGAATGCCCTTCCTCCAGGTGTACACACGCCCACTCCCTCACCTCCTTCAAGTCTTTGCTCAAATATGACCTTCCCTGATCACCCTTGAAAAACTCCCCCCTCTCCCACACCAGTCTCCGTCTCCCTCCCTCTGGTGTCTTCACAGGGCAGAACAATATCCAGCAGACTTGGAGCCCACTTCCCCAGTGACTTCTTTCCTTTCTCGTCTCATTGGAATGCAAGTTCCACTTGTGCACAGATTTATGTCTGTGTTATTTCCTGCTATATCTCCATCACCGAGAGTAAGACTTAGCACAGAGTAGCTACATTAATTCATATTTGTTGGATGGATAAAGACGTGTTAAACGTGTGATGGTGATGGTGGTAAAAGTATGAGGTTTGATGATATCTAAAGGCTCTTCCTACATTAAAAAAGCTAATGACTCTATATTTCCGTGCACAGGAGTGAATGCAGACTCACCGTTCAACACCTGCAGGCTCAGCAAACCTGAGGAAGACAAGGACGTGCAGATCAAATCACCAAAGGCAGTATGATAAAGACTCCCAGACAGGCAGGTTCAACAAGAGCCCCTGAAGCTACTCCTCCCCTGAGAAGCCCGGCTGGGTCCCCTAGCATCTTCTCTTTGCCCTGTCCCTGCTGCCCCTCCCTTGGGATGTGGTGCATGTTGTAATTTAACTGGTACTTGTTGTTCTTCCCCATCAGACTACATGTGGGTGTGGAGGAATGAGCACGACAGATTCATCCCTCAGGTCTGCACCGCCTGCCGGGTCCTGGTACAGACAAGCTTCCTACAAACCCCAGGGCTGCATGCAGTGAGGCATTTACCGAGGATCTCTGATGTTGTCCACCCAGAGGGAAGTGGGCATCCAAGAGGCAAGATGAAGATTGGGGAACAGGCAGGGTCCAGAGTGTGGAGTCCGAGGAGCCAGGAAAGATGAGGCCACATGTAGGGGAAGCATCACACCGTCAGAGGAGGGAGACTGGGAGTGAAGGACAGGGAGCCCCCATGGTCATGGCAAATAGTCAGGACTTGACGGGGGCAGACCCTCGAGGGCCCTGTCCTGTGGGTCAGAGGGGAGCCTGACCCCTGGGAGGACTTGCCTAGGGGTGATCTCAGGCTGGGAAGGACCTCCCTCCACCACGCCCTTCCTTCCCTTGTATTCGATGTCACCATGACGTGGGCACTTGGCATACTTCACACCACAAGGTGGCAGATTACGTCCTGCCACCTGTTGTTTCCTGAACTTATCTTTTATAACAACTTGATTGAAACATAATTCACATAATTTACAATTCACCCATTAAAAGCGTACAGGACACTACTTTTTAGTACATTCAGAGTTGTGCAACCATTGCCACGATTGGTTTTAGAACATTTTCATTACCCCAAAAGAAACCCTGCACCAGTTAGCTGTCACCTCCAAACCATACCCATCAGCAGTCACCCCCATGTCCCCTCATGTACCTCTCTCACCTGTGATCCTAGGCAACTACTAAGCCACTTCCCTATCTATGGATTTGTCTATTCTGGACACTTCATGTAAATAGAACCACACCCTCCATGGCTTTTTTGTCTGGTGTCTTTAACTGAGCATCATGTTTTCAAGGTTCATTCATATAGAAGCCTGTATCGGTACTTCATTTCTTTTTCTATATGGCTGAATACCGTTCTACTGAATGGGCTGGCACGGAGCCTTACTCGTGTAATCCTAGTGCTTTGGGACGACGAGGCAGGATCACAACTTGAGGCCAGCAATTTGAACCAGCCAGAGCAACATAGTGAGACCCATTTTTATAAAAATAAAAAAATCAGCCAGGTGTGGTGGTACACACCTCTAGTTCCAGCTGAGGTGGGAGGATTGCTTGAGGCCAGGAGTTAGAGTTTAGAGTGAACTATGATTTTGCCACTGCACTCTAGCCTGGGCAACAGAGTGGGACACTATCTAAAAAAAAAAAAAAAAAAAAAAAAAATACCTGTTGTATGCGTAGACCACGTTTTATTTACCCATTCATCGGTGGATGGACATTTGGGTTGTTCTGATGCCTGCTTGTGTAAATAAAGCTTTATTGGAACACAGCCCTGCCCACTCACTATGTATTATCTATGGCTGTTTTCATGCTACAAGGGCAGTGTTGAGTAGTTTGGGCCTAGACCATTTGTCCCTGAAAGCCTAAGATACTTACTATTTGGCCCTTTACTGAAAAAAGTGTGCCAATTGACTCCTGCTTTATAAACTGAATCCCCAAACAAAAAAGATTATTATCACCATTAATCAGGTAGGGAAATAGAATCTAATGGTGTTTGGGTAAGTTAAATCCAAATTACAGGTGGTGGGAGTGAAGTTCCAACCCAGGTCTGTTTGCCTTAAAACTCAGGCTGTCTCTGAAAGGTGGTCTTACTAATGACCTATCAGAGAAAAATAAGCTATCAAACAGAAAGTGAGAGGAATAAACTCACAGCACATAACTGCCCTTTTGAAGAGAAAAACTCATAACAGAACTGCCCCTTTGTTTGATTAAACACCTGGGACTCAACTCATTGTCTTCAAGCCTAACTCATTATCTCTAAGAGTTTGTTTCATAGCCTTGAAGAGCCCTAAAGGACAGTAGGGGTACAAGGACTCCACCTCAGTTCCTGCCAGGACTGCATTTCAAGGACTCTGATAAAGCCAGCCTCACAGACAAAAGAAAAAAATGGAAAAGCAAACCCAGCCACTCCACAGCGGCTTGTGTTGTCAGTCTGCAGCAAAGGAAAAAAAAAGCCATTTTTACCCTTTAAAAACACCAAGCTGCTTTTCCTTAGCTCCAGGCATTTCCCCCTCTTTTCCTAGTGCCGTGCCATTTTCCTTCTCTCTCTGAAGAAAGTAAAATAAACTTTTTACTACTTTCTATCCTAATCTTCGAGAAATCTTTCTCCACCTGCACTGTGAGTTCCTCATGAGTCGACACCCTAACACTGGCCAGCGAACCACATGTCTCCTGAGTTGACATGAAGGACAAGGAGAAAGAACCTGCCTGAAACGCCTGCACAGAGCTGAGAGCCCACTGGAAACACCTGCACGGAGCTGAGAACCCACCAGAAACACCTGCACACAGCTCAGGCGTCCTTGGTTTAGTGTCTGGGATTTGTTTTCTGGTTTGTGTTTGTTTCTCCCTGTTGCAGGAGCAGGGCAGGCCCTGCTTCTCTTTGAGAGGCGCTGCTGGCTAGCAGCGGGGGCAAGAGGGAGTGAGGCCGAGGGAAGGGAACAGGGACTGGACGATCACAGACATAGGAATGACCAGAACAAACATAAATGACAATTTGGCTGACAGCCCCTTGCTGAGCACTGATTCCGTGTTTGACATTTCGTTCGGCGGGGTTTTCTCAAACTCCACACTGGCGACATTTGGGGCTGGATAAATCCTCCTGTGCACTGTAGGGTGTCCAGCAGCATCCCTGGGCTCCACCCACCAGACGCTGCAGCCTCCTCCACCACCTCCCTGAGTTGTGCAACCGAAAATGTCTCCAGGTGTTGCCAGATGTCCCCCAGGGGCAAATCTTGTAGGTTGCACAATCTTGTTAATTCCTCATATTCATGTGAGGCTGGAACTATGACCTGCATCCTATGGAAGACGAGGCGGAGCCTTTCAGGAGAAGGGTCCCAAGTCCACAGATGTCAGGACTGACCCTACAATGCCACACTCTTTGTCAGTTCTGATTCCCACTCTGAGCTTAATTTTTACCGTCCTTAAAAATAGGATAACGATAACACTTCCAGCGAAGGAGCAAGGCAAGGACCTCATTATTCTGAGCTGCTTCAAGCATTATCAAGTCTCGGTTAAGAGCGCAATTGGTGATCCAGACTGCCTGGGTTCAGGTTCTTCCCTGCACCTTACCGGCTCTGTGACCGTGAGTGAGTTACTCTCTGTGCCACAGTGGCCTCCCTTGTAAAATCAGAATGACAACTTGAGGGTAGCTATGCGTCATCAGTTAGGACCGTGCCTGGGACCTGGAATGTGCCCTTGAGGTTTGGGGTATGATTTTTTAATTTGATTTTTCATACCAGGATTTTTTGGGTTGATCAAGGCTCAGCCTGCATGAAGGCGGGGTTTCGAGTTGGCAGGAGGCAGGGGACCAGTCTGTGTTAGAGCTGGATTTTAGACGGCTTTGAATGTGGGTCAGGAGTGTGGCCACGGCCAAAAGATGGAAATAACCCAAATGTCTATCCATGGATGAACAGATAATAACAAACATGCCTATCCATACAGCGAGTGTCACTGACCCACAAAAAAGAATGAAGCTCTGACACCTGCTACACCGTGGATGAACCTTGAGGACATCATGCTGACACAACAGACTACACGGCATATGATTCCACTTCCCTGAGGTACCCGGAGTCGTACGACTCACAGCGCATGAAGTACGATGGTGCTTGCCGGGGCTGGGGGAGGGGAAGGGAGGAGTTGGTGTGTAATGGGTGCAGAGCTTCAGTTTGGGGAGATTAAAAAGTTCTGGAGATGGATGGGGTGATGGTTGTACAACCTCATGAAAGTACTAAGTGCCACTAAATCGCACACTTTAAAGTGGTTAGAATAGTAAAGTTTATATTTTGTGTATTATATCACAATTTTTTAAAAAAATTGTGTGACCTCTTCTTGGCAAACAGTGCCTTTTCCAGGGAACAGCATCATGAAATAGGCAGAGCTGGTTTTCAGAGAAACGAGTGATCGTACCCGAGCTTTGATGAGTGCACAGCACAGTGACACGGTTAAGCTACAGAGTCAGATGGGCGGAGACCCATGACCCACCACTGTGCCGTGCAGCCTGCATCTGGTTACTTAACCTTCCTGTGCCTTGGAAAAGTGCAGATGAAAATGCCTGCCTTGTGAAGACGTCTCGGGGAATAAACAAACATGATACATTAAAAGTACTGTTCTGGTGCTGGGTACCTGGGAAGCTCTGAGGGAATTCTAGGCATTGTCATCACCATCACCACGCAGCAGGTGCCCCTGACTTGGGGAGGGGTTGGCTTCTATGGGACACCCCACCTTTTTGAAAGTGAAGGTAATATAGCTATTTTTTTCCAGTCCCTGGGTTTAAAAAGATGGTCAGAAACTGAGAGGTGATTTGTGGCTAAGAGTTGACCTCCCTTGGCAGAGATGGGAATGAGAACAAAAGAAGGTTAAAAAAAAAAAAAAAGTGAAACAAGAACCTTACGTTTCAATACTGTTGAGATTCAAACGGCAAGGAGGAGAAAAGCCAGCCGGGGCACCGACAGAGGCACAGGGAGGAGAGGGAAAGAGAAGTGTTAATGACGCCTCCTTCCTGGCTCACCCCACCCCTCTGGTGCTCGGAGGAGACCCCCCAAGGAAGAGAAGCGGAAGTCTCTTCCGGATTCTGTGGAAAAGGGTGGATGCCGGTATGACACTCCACGACTCTAGAGACAACGTTTATCCCAGAGGCTAGAATCCCCAGGTGTCTGTTTCCATGGGAATTCATCCTCCAGAGATTATTAGAAGAACATACCCTGATACGCCACTGTCCTTCTCCTTTCTCCCCTGGGGGTCAGGAGAGAGAAAGCTTGAGGAAGAAGCAAGTAGCTGCTTTTTGGTTTTCCTGATTCACTCAGTAGCCCTCCCAACAAACACACAACTTGATAGGTTCTTGTATTCTGGGGCAGTGGTCCTTACTCCTTGAGCGTCTGGCAGAAGCTTGGGAACCTGATGGGCTAAAAGCTCACACACCCAATCCTGTGGAGCCCCAGACCTGCTCTCAGGACTCTCCGCGGGGCTGTGGAGCCCGCAGCCTGCCCCAGACTGCCCCGGAGACGGGGCGGCACAGGGAGGGTTTCTCTCAACCTGTGTTCTAAGCTGAGAAGACCTATCAAAGATTCCCTTTTCTGTCTTGTTTCTGCTTCTTCCCAGCATCCAAAAACACCCATGGCACCCACAGAAAAGGAAAAATAACTTACTTTTCACTGGAAGGTGCAGCAGAACCGGCGTTCAGGGAGTTGGCGTGGGAGAAAGTGAGCAAGAGAGTGGGGTCAGCACTGCGTTCCATTCAGTTACTCCTTCATCAAATATCTAAAACTTATTCTAAACTTTTTATTGTGACTCTTATATTAAGTAAATCCAAATGGAGACCAGGCCTGAAGTGAGTTAGGCCTCAGGGGTGACCCCAGCCTTGCTTGATTTGCAAACACGTGAAACTTAACTTGAGATGTTTCATGGAAGTGCCCACATTAAGGAAAAACGGAATTTAAACTCAGCCAGTCAGAAGCAGCCAACAGCGAGGGACTTGGCAGTGGGATAGACCAATACGGCAGCTGCAGGGCTGTCACCAGCCTAGCACGGTCTTTGCTTTACCTCTGCATTTGGGCTGTGAAAGCCGCCCCCTTGCGTTCCCTTGGGGGCGATCTTGGAGCTGCCTGACTTATGAATCGTTCTTTGCTCATATAAACTCTTTAAAGTTCTACTGTGCCTCAGTTTAAACACTACTAATTATAAACTCACAAAACATTGGAAAAAAGGTAAATTGACAAATTGACACTGGCACAATACAATTGTCTGGACTGTGGACCTTGCTTAGATTTCACCAGCTCGTGCACATACGCATTTTTTGGTACTTTATCAAATACTTACCTATCTCACAGTCATAGGGAGGCTATCTTAAAATAACAAATGAGAGAAGGGACATTCTTAGAGAAGAGGAGAGTGTTTAAGTTTAGAAGGTTCGAACAAGGACCCAGAGCAGGTGGTTCAACACCACTCAGTCACTTTCTGTCTGTCCCCAGGGCAGGGCGGAAGTGGGACTTAGACTACAGATGGGGGTTTGAGGCAGCACCACTCCCTTCCCTGAGCACACACCCCAGGAAGCCATGCTGGGCCCCTGCCCACACGATCTGATACTGAGTTCAATTCAGTGGGTCCACATGGGCAGGTTCACTACATAAAAGAATTATTAAGTGGGAAACTTGTTACAAACAGATAACTTCAAGCTTCACATAGAAGCCCTCCTTCCTTAGATTTGGGGTGGGGTTCTAGATCGTAATTTTAAACAAAGACCCTGAGAAGCACTGCTCTAGCTCAGAGGTCAACAAACATTTTTTGTAAAGGGCTGGATAGTAACTAGTGTAGGCTTTGTGGGACAAGTGATCCCAGTCACAACTGCAGGATGAAAGCAGCCACAGACAATGTATAAATGAATGGGTGCACTTGGGTGTCAATAAAACTGTATTTACAAAACCAGGCAGAGGGCCATATTGCAGTTTGCTAAATCCTGTTTCATGGTGGTGGTTCCCAACCCACCTGAGCCAAATTGTCAGAAGCACCTGAGAAACTTTTTGAATGAACAAATCCCTAGATCCCACCCTTGGTATTCTCATGTGGAAGGTCCAGGTGGAATGTGGAAATCTGTCCTTTAAAAAGAGCTTTAGATGATCAGCCAGTTTGGGGAAACCACCTTTCCTAACTTGGGCTTCACTTAACTTTCAGGGCTGTTATGAGAATTCAGTGATGTTGTATAAGTAGGTTCCCCAATATTAGTTTTCCTCAACTCCTTCCAATGAGCAAAACTAACACAGATTAGTGGTAGTTGGGGCACCTTTTTCTTTCAAGAAATATTTATGTAATCTAGCTGTGTGCCAGACATCCTTCTAGGCTGTGGACATAAAGGATGGACAAATCCTTGGCCCTGAGGAGCAGCACAGACGGAGGGAGGGCTGGAGCTCATGGACACCTGTCTGCAGGGGACACTGCTCCACCATCTTTCTTCCTTGAAAGTTGCCCTCCATTCTGCAAAGGGCATGGCCCCTTCTCTCTCCAAAACTCCCTCTTTCGTTTGGAAGGATGAATGGCGTAAGGGCCTTCCACTGGAACAATTTACACACCAGATGAGGAAGACATAATTTAGTGAGGTGCTGGAGCTGGGTTAGATTAGGAAAATTCCAGGAATTGTACAAGCCAGCTGTTGAGCCATTAGCAGCTTGAAATCAGTCATGGTTAGAGTATTTACACTATGGAAAACGGCAGCCACTATGAAGCAGGGCTTATTTCCCCAACCCTATGTCCCATGGGGATGGCTGCTAGACTTTATCAGCACATGGCTTTTGTTCCTCAGCAGAGTCTGTTTCAGCTGATGATGCTTCTGGAGCCAGACCAGTAGCTAAACTCCAGGGCCTGGAGTTAACCAACCCATCCCAGAATGTTTTTAAAGGAATTCCAAGGCCCAGAGGGGGTTATGAGAAACTAACTCTTTAACTCTAGGGACACAAACTGTCACAGTACTTACTTTCTTCTTCTGTTCTATCTGGATACCAGATTGCAGGCAGCCGGTGGGGGTGTGGAGTAGAGAGAGAAATTGGCATTAAGACTTGAATCTTAGACATTCCGAAATAAGCAGTTAGAGGACAGTGGAGATGGAAATGACACCAGAGATGAGGCATTGCAACTCACTTATTTTACAGGTGAAGACACAGACTCAGTCATGCTCCTTCTAACAAATATTTATCGAACATCTAATATGCACTGGGTATTAAGCAAGGTATGGAGGATATAGTGGAAGGTGGGCAAGACCCACACACTTGGGGAGCTCACACTCTAGTCAGAGAAGCAGGTGACAAAGGCATCATGCATAGGGGTGTAGGCAGGAGGAGTGTTCTGGGTAACCTGCAGAGTTCAATGGGTACCTTTAAGGGGGCAATGGTTGCTGACCTTATGGGGACACCAGGGAGGCATCTCGGAGGAAGTGATTTGTTTGAGACCTGAAAGATGAGCAGGATTAGCCGGGAGAAGAGATTTGGAAGAGGAGGGAGAGAAGCGTCCCTGACAGTGGGAATAGCATGGGCGTGGACCTGTGTGAAGGACTCTGGAGCCTTGGACGGATTGAGATAGGCCCACTGCAGTGGCAGCACAGTGGAAGATGACCCCAGAATGGGATATGGCTGGAGAGTCCCAGGAGCTGGGTGAGGCAGAGCCAGGCAGGTCATCTTAAGGACCTTAGACTTTATCCTAAGAACAATGGAGCATCACTGAGCAATTTGGACCTGTGTTCTAAGCCTGGCTGTGTCACCTTCGATAACTTACTCTACCTTTTTGGGCTTCAGGCTCTTCACCATAAAAGTGGAACCACAATGGGGAGACTAACCACCCTGGTTTGCCCAGGACTGAAGGGTTCCCAGGATGTGAGAGTTTTGGTGCTAAAACTGGAAATGCCCTGGGGAAACCAGGACAGGTGGTCACTCTGAATTTATAGTGGTGTCTGCCCTCTTACGGGCCTTGTGAAAATTAAAAGAAACAATGCCAATGAAGAATTGAAAATTTGTTGGCTCATTTGAGGTGCTTAATGGGTTTTCTGTTAGTGGCTACATTGCCTCTGATGCTCTGCTTCTTCCCAGGCCTCAGTTTCCCCATCTGTATACTGAGTCTACAACTCAGACCTCACCCACCCTCCATGCCAAGCTGTTATTACACCTAAAGATGGACAGCTACATTAGGGTTATCTTGGGCTTTGTGGTGGGCACTTCACAGGTGGAGTAAGAAGAACATTTTGCTTTTCAAATGAAGTCCAGCTCCCTTCCAAGGAGAAAGGTTCTGGAACACAGAGGGCTGACTTTTATGGGGTAGGTGGATTATTCGTTGGAACTAGGAGTCAGGGAGAGCTGAATTGTTCAGCTTGTTAGAAGGAGAAGGTTGTGGATCTTCACAACAGTGTGGGAGGGAGGAGGGGAGAGAAGAGAAAGGGAGGAGAGGTGAGCAGAGTTGCTGACATGGGGGACTCAGAGGTGGACTGTTTCTCCTACTCTACTCTTCATCAAAACTCTGTAATTGTAAGTATGAACAGATTTCTTTGTGGGGACCAACAGAGGAGAGTTCTACTTCCAGGTTGATGGGAAAACAGAGAGAGAGTACAGCTGTTCAGACAACCAAGGTGGGGAGAAGGGAGAACTGAGGAATTATCATCTTAGGGGTAGCAGTAACCAGGAGGAGGGCTTTGGATTCCAGAATCCATGGTACAGTGGGGGTAGGGGGAGTTGAACTGACTTTAATCAGCTCCCCAATACTTGAGTCTTTCATACATTTTATCATAATCTCATAACCATCCTATGTAGTGTGTGTTCCTAACTCTGCTTCACAGGGAAGAAAACAGACTTGTCCTTGGTCACATAAGCTGGTGAATAATGGACCTGGGTTGAAACTCTGGAAGCCCATTTGGCCTTTCTCTGCCAGGTGTATCTAGCAGTGGGATATGAACACTTGGTGATGACTGAGAAGACCTCAGGTGGACACAGATTCAGCTTTAACTCCTTGGGTGCTACGTGGTGGGAAAGCTTTTCCCTTTCCAATTCTTTCAGCCAGAGAGAAAGTCTCAAAATAGTGCCAACTCATATTTAACACCTCTCTAACATGTGCTGACCTTCCTTTCTACCAGAGAGAGAACAGCCTCCAGACATACAATAGCATTTTGTTTCATTGTATTTATCTTCACAGTTGTTGTCTTAGGACAAGTAATTCTGGCCACCAAGTTTAAAATGCAAAGATCCTTTGATCCAGCCAGTTCCCTTTTGGGAATTTATCTTAACAGATACGTATTTGCAAAAAAAAAAAAAAAAAGATTGTATAAGGATGTCCATTAGCATTGTTTGTAATAACATAAAAACAAACCAAAACAAAACTTAAATCAAAATTTAGGGAAGAAACTAAATGTCCATACAGGAAAACTCATTAAATTATGTATGAATGAAGTATTGTTCAGATATTTGAAATAAAGAGATAAAGTTATATTGGTAAAAGACATAATACTTTTAACTCAAAAAGTTAAGGATAGACATATATATGTATGAATGTCCCATAAAAATACACAGGAGACCAGCAATGGTGCCTGCTTCTGCAGAATAGAACTGGGGACACGATGAAGAAGGTGATTTTGACTTTCATTTTATGTTCCCTCAATTTTTTCCCATGCGCCTGTGCTATTTTTAAAACTTAAAAATCCACAGCATGATAATTATTAGGTAAAATTCTAGCTGTAACCTTATATAGTAATAAAGATTTTCATTACATCAAAACTCAAATAAATAAAACATGATTGGATAATATCTGAAATGTTCTTTAGACCAAACAAAAGTACAAATGACTCAGCAAGTCTGCATTACTTTGTAGACAGGAGAAAAGAAAGACCAGACTCAAAGGCTGTAATATTGACACTTACCATCTGGTGACAGTCTGGTCATCAGACCTGAGTGAGAAGACATAAAAAATGATGTGCAAATGCGATAGAAAGAAACAATCCTAATTAATGGGTTTCCCCCAGTTCAATAGATTTAACAAACTTCTTCAGGAAGTGTGGCTATGATGCCTTGGGCATAATTTAGTTTCCTCAATATTTCCACTCAATCCCTTTTTCTAGCTCTGTCATAGAAGGGCAGCATTTGTCTCTAATCTAATCTGATTTCTATATATTTGTCTCTGTTTCCCACCAGATTTTGTTTCTAAAGAGTAAGCATATTGGGCTCATCTTTGGGCTTCCATCACCCAAGCATGAGTCCAGGCACATACTAGCTGCTCAGAAATTCTTGCTCCAAGTTGCCCACCAAAGTTCACAGTTCAAAGGCATTGTGAAGTGGCAAGGTATTTACCTACAATCCCTGATAGCAGCCCAACCAGAAGGAGAGTTGATGTCGTGGCCAAGGTTACAGATGTGGCGAAGGATGTTGTACCCAGCGGGGTCGTGAAGATGAAGCCATAATTAGAAAACCAAAAACAAAATCAGATGTTGGGGGCTGGGAACAGATTGGGAAGCAGAATCCGTAATGGGTCATGGTAAGCAGTTAGGGACTGAGACCCAGACCCCTGTGAGATTATTGAGAGCCCCTTTGCATTTGATGCAGGTGAGAGATTAAATGAGCTGAGAAAGAAGCTGGGAAGGCAATTTCTATGAACTGTTTTTCAGTCAAGCTAGGACGAGAAGACCATCCTTTATTGACTCTAGGAAGAGGTGCCAAGCTCTTTACTTCAATCTGCTTCATACCGGCCCTCTGAGATCAGATTTGTCCCCACATTGCCAATCAGGATGGGTGAAACTTCAAGGAATTATGTGATTTGTAAAGACCTATGCAGCTGATGAGTGAAAGAGCAGGAATTCAAACCCAGATCTCTCTGACTTGCTCTATAAATCTCCATTTCCTCATCCACAAAATGGGAATGTTAATTGGGGTAAGGCTTCTTACATACTGAGGAATCCCACTGCGTTTATTGATGGAAAGTGCTGTATTTATGCAGCTCCCAAAGCCATTCTCCCAATTGCTTAAATTCATGTGGTAGTCAGTGTTTAACGTTGTCAGGAATGTTCGTGTGGGGGTTGAATGATTGCTGTCCAAGCTATGCATTGCACCTACTAGATGGTCTTGGGCTGATCATTGAACTCTCTGTGCCTTTCAAAATGGAGATATTATCTCCCATATGGAGCTGTGTCAACAATGAAGGAAGATAATACTGGGCACTTAGCCTAGCTCCCGGCCCAAGTTATCATTCAGTAAATGTTAGAAATAGTGATATGAAGTAAGTAATAATAACAATGATGGTGATGATGGCAATCGCATTATTACACAGGGATGTGTGTATAGTGGGGGAAGGGCACAGAATCAGGAAGAGCCATCGAATCCTGGATTTCTTGGGTTGAGACTATTTCACATCTGTAAGTGCGTTTGACCTTGTGAATTAGGCCCAGAGAGGTGAAGTGACTTCTCCAAGGTTGCCAGCCTTGGAAGGGGCAGAATTGGGCTCTGGATTTGGAGGTACCTGATGCTGGGCCTTGAGCCCTTTCTGCAAGTCATCACCTCACTTCCTGCCTCCCAAACTTGTAAACTCAATTACAAAGCCATGGTCTTGTTTCCTGAACTTGCCTCAGATTACCATCTATAGGAATAATTAAATAGATAATGATGGTGGTGACTTTTTCTACCTGACCTCAGAAAGCAGAGATGGAAATCAGTGTGTCTGACCCAATCTTAGATCTCAGGTAGACCTGAGTTTAGCTTTTGCACCCAGTTGCCTTCCTTGAGCCGTATGTGGACCATCCTGAAGCCTGGACCACCACGAAGTGCTCAGTTTCCAGGCAACTGGTTTTGGGGGGAGAATACTGAGGGGGAATTTGTTTTGTATCAAAGGAGAGTTCCTGTATTTGATTTTTCTAGTTCTTAAATTAGAAGCTGGACAGCCAAGAGAAGAAAGACAAGCTGAAGGTCAACAGAAATGATCTCTTTTGGACAAAGGCAAACAGAATCAAAAGGGAAAGAGATGGAATGAGAATCTTACCTTTTAACACTGTCAGCATGAAACAGCAGGAAGGAGAGGACCAGCGGTATCCAGTGGGATCATTTTGCCAATGAATTTAGGAAGAATATATAATATGAAATGAGTGAAGTCATCTTTGGTACCTCATTGCTCTCTGTAGGTCCTGAGATAGGATAGGGAGCTGGACTTGGGAGCTGCAGCCTATTCTAAGGGTGCTGGACCCCTTTGGAGACATATCTATCCTGGAAGTCAGAAACCCCAGGAGTACCAGTGACCTGGAGAATCCAAACCCGCCCACACCTGAAATTCAGGAGGTTAGTAGAAGAGGGTCTCCACAACAATCCATCGTCATCTCTGCTTCTCAGCTTGAGAACGAGACGGTTGATTCTTGGAAAGGGGGAAGTCTTACCCACCCTGAACCATATTTTTCTCATCTAATCCCACCAATGAATACGTACAATCTAATCCAGTTGTACATTCTAGAGCAGAGGTTCCTGACTTGGGTTAGATCATTGATCCCACTGAAAATCTGATCAAAGCTATAGTCCCAGATAACTACACAGGTGCTTGTTCTCTTTCTCTCTCACACATACCCAGTTTTACACATGATTACAGAGGCTCACTGGCCTCCTCAAAGTCCACCCAGTGGCATCTCCTCCAGACCCCACCCCCATGCTCTGCAGATCTGGATCGAGAGCGTCTCTCTGAGTCTGCCCTGGGTTGAAGGTGATGGTCAGTAGTTCTGCCACTCCCTCTCCCTCCCTTCCTCTTCTGGGTTGAAGGGCCCCCATCTACGTAGGGAGAAGGAGAGATAACTCACAGCTGACTGGAAGGGGCAGCCAAACCAGTAGTTAGTGAATCAACATGGAAAATAAAAGCAAGGAAGAGAGTAGAATTAATATTAACATGGTCCATCACAATCAATTTCCACATGCATTTCTTTATTCCTTCATGGAACATTTACTTGTCTACTGTAAAGGGAAGGATTTTCATAAAGAGACTATTTTCATATAGTTTGTCACATGTAAATTAACTAAGATTGATACAGTGATAAGGCTGTTGGCACAGGTGTTAGGTGTTGGGAACCTTTTTCTTTTAGCCTTGTAGTTTCAAAGGTTAATCTTACAGATATATATGTATCTATTTAATTAAATACATACCTACATATGTGTGTGTATATATACACTGACACACATACAGAGTTGACCCTTGAACAACATGAGTTTGAACTGCATGGTCCACCTTTTGCCTCTGTCACCCCTGAGACAACAAGACCAATTCCTCCTCTTCTTCCTCCTCCTCAGCCTACTCAGTGTGAAGACAATGAGGATGAAGGCCTTTATGGTGATCTAGTTAATCAGTAGTATATCTTCTGTTGTTTATGATTTTCTTAATAACATTTTCATTTATCTAGGTTACTATATTGTAAGAATACAGTATTAATACATATAACACACAAAGAATGTGTTAATTGACTATATTATTGGTAAGACTTCTAATCAATGGTAGGCTATTAAGTAGTTAGGTTTTGGTAAGTCAAAAGTTATATATAGATTTTCAACTGCATGGGAGGTCAGCACCCCTAACTCCTATGTTGTTTAAGAGTCAACTGTATATATAGGCAGTTGGTTTGAATGTGTCCCCCAAAAAGGAAGTCTTGAAAACTTAATTCCCAATGTAACAGTGTTGGGATGTGGGGTCTAATGGGTGATGTTTAGGTCATGGGGACTGTACCCTTGTAAATGGAGTAACACTGATTATGAAAGGGCTTGAGGCCTTTTGTGTTCTCTCTCCCCCTTTGCCCTTCCATCATGGGATGATGCAGCAAGAAGGCTCTCGCCAGATGCCAATTCTCTGACCTTTGACTTCCCAACTTCCAGACCATGACCCAGTAAATTTTTTTTTTTTTTTGAGACAGAGTCTCACTCTGTTGCCCAGGCTAGAGTGCCGTGGCATCAGCCTAGCTCACAGCAACCTCAAACTCCTGGACTCAAGCCTTCCTCCTGCCTCAGCCTCTCGAGTAGCTGGGACTACAGGCATGCGCCACCATGCCCAGCTAATTTTTTCTATATATTTTTAGTTGGCCAATTAATTTCTTTCTATTTATAGTAGAGACGGGGTCTCGCTCTTGCTCAGGCTGGTTTCAAACTCCTGACCCTGAGTG
>CAUYRT010075910.1:0-20229 GCA_963574885.1 Lepilemur ruficaudatus
TGGGCAGTCCCTCCCTGACTCAAGGTGCCACATGCTTTAGGAGGGACAGCAACAAGGCCTGGCCGTTTCAGGCAGTTTCTCCCCATCTCAGGATGTGGCATTTGCAGCACATTCTACGGTTCTTCTGACAGCTACGTGCAAGGAAGGGGCGTGAAATGGGCCGGCCCAAGACTGCTTGGAGAACCATCCTATGGGACCCTGGGATTGTGTGCTCACATCTTGGATGAATGCACGATCATCTCCTCGTCATGAGAAAAGGGCTTTAATAGAAGGCGAGACCCCTGATGAGCCGTGAAAGGGAGCTCCAGACCTCAGCGGGGGCCCGTGTCCCCGGCCTTCGAGGTATTTTCAGTGCGGAATGCAGGGAGGGTGGGATATAAGAAGATCTTTTTCCAAGTTCTAGCAATTCCATAGGGGCACCTGGTCTGCAGGAAGGACTTTGGGTCAGAAAAGAGAGCTCTGGTTCCATTTCTTCCAATAATTTACCTTGTGACCTTGGGAAATCGACTCCATTCTGGCACTTTGACACACGATTCTATGTGAAGGCAAGTTATTTTTATTGTTGTTTCTTCTTCTCTCTCTCTTTTTTGCTACTGCCGTAGAAAGTGGCTCTTTCTCAGTATTTCCACAGACGTATTCCAAAGCTTTCTACGACTTACCGGAAGTAATGCCATTCAGAGTAAGACAGTGCTGGCGATGCTGTCGGCCTTCTCTGCGGGGGACGCTGTGCTCTGGGGGCGCCGGCCACCAGGCCGGAGAAGCCAGCCCGGCTCTGAGCTCTGAAAAGAGCAGTTAGGTCCCAGCCCAGCTCTTCCCTGGCACAGGGGACCGTCTTCGTCAGCCCAGAGAGAGAAACGCCTGGGGAAGAGGCTGCGTCTGGGCTGAGCGAGGGAAGCCTTCACGCCCTCTGGAGATGGCAGGTACCGAGGGGTTCCCAGGAGACGAACGGGGGTCCGCAGGAAGAGGGAACTTAGTGCTGAAGGTCCAGACTCACCCTGACCCTAAAACCAGCCCCGTCATGCTCATCACCCATGATCCTGCTGTCCCCTCGCCAATACTACTGTGCAGGAAAGTTTCAATACCTGTTGGGACTGGACAATGATTCTGAGCAGGAGGCAGGACTTCGGCTGAGCCTTTGCGCAGCTGCGCCAGACCCCAAGCGGGGATCTCGCCAACCTGGCTGTCCTGGGCAAAGCGTCACCTCCACACCCGGCCAGTCACACTTGTGCCCCCGGAGCTTGAATCTCGGCTGGGGGCATGGACACGGGAGGCTGTCGGCGCCCAGGGACGCTGATGACGGCGCAGAGCCCTGAGAGCCTGGCCGGGAGGCCCCAGGTCTTCCTGCAGTTTGGCTGTTCAGCCCTTCTTCCCATTTGAGCGTGACTCAGTATCCCTCTAAAATATGCCCTGCTTGAGTCTGTGAGAGTCGCTTTTCCTGTTTGTGACTTGGGTGGATGGCGAGGAAGGAAGCCAGCCAGCTTCTGGTCGGCCTGCGAGACCCCCACACTGTTGCGTGTAACTGGACACAGTTCCCCAACCAGAGGGTGAAGTTGTAAAGGTGACATTTCAAACAGCCTGGCTGGGTTGGGATCCACATTCCTCACAGCTTGCAAGTTACGCCAGAACTTAGATCTACAACTTTTACAGATGTGCACATCCCTGAAACCCACACCCCTATTGTGATGTAAATAATTTTCTCTCCTCTGAAAGTTCTCCTGTGGCCTTTCACAAGCCGTCCCCATCTCTCCCACAATGAGAGAACTACTGTTGGCGCTTTTTTTTTTAAACCTTAGGTTAGTCGGATCTGCTGCAGAACTGCATGTAAATGCTATGACGGGGCACGTGCCCTCCTGTGTCTGGCCTCGTTTGCTCAGCGTCGTGTGTGGAAGAGCCATACGTTTGTTACACGTGCACTTCTAGGACCAAGTTCATTACATGGACATACCACAGCTGGTTTGTCATTTTCCTGCCGATGGACAGTGGGTTATTTATTTTTATAAGTCTTTTAACTCTGTTGTCTGTACTTTGTTTTGTGTTTTGTGAATTTCCTCCAACAGGAGGATTTTTATTTGTTCTAACGTCTTTATAACGGTAACGGCACATAACACGCTTAGTCTTTTAGTTCCTTGCCCCCTGGAGAAGCCTCTTCCACCCACCCCATCAAGCTGTAGCTCACGCTGCTTTTCTTAGTTTATCTTTGTTCTTTTGGTACTTGATCGGTTAGCTGTAAACTGCATCCTTTGAATCACAGCTACTGAAACTGAGGAAACCACTGTGCTTTTTCTATCCCCTTGTTTCTTTTCTCTTCCTCTCTCGTTTTTCTCTGTTTGCTGCCTCGTTTCTCCCTCGCTGGGCACATGCTGTTTACCTTCTGTGCTGTCTGTTGCTCATCCTCACGTTGGTTCTAGACTTTATTCTGCCGTTCAGTGTAGCCAGGCTCTTCGTCAGTCTGTTTGGTTGAGTTTTCCTAACCCGTCTTGAGGGTGGCTGAAGTTCACGCTCCAGCAGTCTCCTCGAGGAAGACGCGTAAGAGCAACGTCATTTGAATTCTCTCCTTGGTCTGTCTGCCGATGCAGGACCGTTCGGCTGGATATAAAACACTTGACGCGCGCTGTCTCCACCCGAGGACCTGGCGTGTATCGTCACGCTGTCTCCTGGCTTCGCATTTTGCTGAGGAAGCTGATTCCTTCCCCTTCTAAGGGACTCTGTCTTTTCCTCTGGCTGCACAAAGGATTCTTTTTTTATCTTTGAAATTCAGTAACTTTAATAGCATGTGTGGAGGGTGAAGAATTCCGGGTTAATTTTCCCTGGTACCTTGGATTTCTTTTAAATGTGTACGCACAAATTTTTATTGTGTGAAAGAGCCCTTCAATCATAAATTTAATTTGTTCCATTATTTTCATTTTCCTTTTTAAGAAATTCAGTTATGCATGCTTTTGCCTGTCTTCTACATATATCATAGTCTCCCCAGCCTTTTAAAGTCCAGGCTCTGTCCCCGTTCTATTCCCTTACACAGTTTTCGTCCTCTGGGTTGCTCTGGCCACGCCCCTCTAGCCCGTGCTTTGCCCCGGTTCTCCTTCCAAGGTCATCTTCATTTCTGGGATGGTTTTATCGTTTCCTCCAGCTTAGTTCCCGAGTTTGCCGACCGGTGCTCCGTCTTTCTCCTACCATCTCACGCGCTCTTTCCGGAGTTTCTGCACGTCCGCTTGACGTTCTTCCTTAACAGCCAATTTTTAAAGATGTAATAAAAAATGCATGTGAAGTATCAAGTCACTTTTAAAAAATTGTTTCATGGCAACATTTTTCTGGTTAGTGTTCTTTTTCTGTTGATACATTTGGTTGCTCATTTCCTGCCTTTTTCTTTGTTTATTTTGCATCACTTCTTATTTAATGAGTTAGACTTTGCTAGGAACACGAGGGGTCTTCTAGATGCTTTTCTCCTGCTACCGTTTCCTGAAAATGAGACTCACCTCCCTGCTAAGCTCCGACGTCAGGAGTAGGCAGTGGACACAGAGCTGTGGATTGGGTGACTTCAGGGACGGAGTCTGATCACTGCATCATAGCCAGTAACAAGCGACTTTGCGCCGACTTTCAGGAGCTGAATCGGAGCCTTCTTTTTTGGTTGAGGATGATTAAACCTCAGGGAATAAGTAATATAGAACACTATTTGTAATATCAAGGAAGTTATTTTATACGTAAAAATAAAAGTGTTTTAAAAGGATAAATCTAAAACTTTTCCTACTTTGTTTTCAGCAGTAAAAATCTAAAGATAAAATTTAATATAAAAATAATGAAAACTAGCTTTCATATCTGTGGTGTGACTATTTAATAGAGAGAAACAAAGGGGAGAAAGAACCAGCAGGGAAAATGGAAGAGGAAGAGGAGAGGAAGAGACAGCAGGATAGAAAAATAAACTCACTGTGATGGTGAAGAAGGCTGGGATTTGCAGGTGCCTGTGTGTGGGGTGGCTGAGGCCAGGTGGGCTGGACTGGGCCACCCTAACGAGAATGTTCCCGCAGGGCGGCCACAGCGTTCTATTTCTGGATGGTGCCACGCGCAGGACCGCGTGTGTCCGAGGTATCTAGCAGAGCTGTGACATTAATCCAGACAGCAGAAGCCAGGGCTGAGCCAAGGGCTAGGGGCTCGTCTACACTGATAAAAATGTGGACAGTGCCCTCACCAGGAGCACACATCTTTGCAGTAAAAGCCAGGGGACCTCAGGCAAATTACTTCTCCCGTCTGGGCCTCATCCCTAATCTGCGTGACGATGGGGTGGACTCCAGGCTGCTTCTTTCCTACGTGGTCCCAGCACTTTCGGAGACAGGGATGGTGGCATGCCAGTTGCTATTGGCTTGAGCGTGTCTATTCAGAGGGTGGCTGTCCTAGGGGATGCCAGCTTTGTCCGGCCATCCTGCTGGGGAGGGCAGTGGCCCCGGAGAAGGCGGCAGAAAGGGAAGGTCTCTGCTGCTGCCCAGCTGAGGGGACCTGGTGAGCGAACACTCGCTCCTCCCGCCTCCGGCTTCAGGGACGTCAGGGACTTCGGCTTGACTGTAGGAGCGGGATTTTCAATAAGTGCAAAAGGACAGAAACGCTATTGTCCCCATCCTACTCATTGCCACCCAAATTTTCTTTCTGAAACAAACCTTGTTACTCCCCAGGGTCTACAGACATCCTTGGCATGAAGTCTGTATTTTGGGCGCCTTGAGGACAGACCTTGTGTCTTACTGGTCTTCGGTTCTCTGAGCCTAACTCGGGACCTGCATGGGCGTGGGCAGGAGCCCTGACGGCGTGACCCAGCTGCGCCCGCAACCCACCCTCACGCCTGTCCTCCTCACGGATCTGTAGGCTTCGAGCTGCGGGCCCAACAGAGGGAAGGGAAGGAGGGTGGGCTGCTGCTGAGTGAACAGACTTTCACTCTGTAGACCGAGGTTTTCTTCTGGGCCGTCAGTGGTTTGGAATTAAAGTAAATAAAACGGTTTCAATCCTGGGGGTTCCCTGAAAGAAGGCGTAGTGGCCATTCCCCGTTATGCCCACTTCCTGGCATCACACCTGTGTCATCCCCTCCCCTCAACAGAATGATCAAAGGCCACTTCCATGACTACGTGACGTAAGACTGGAACTGCTCTCTTGCTGGCCAACTCTCTCGGCTCTCTCCCTTGCTGGCTTGGACTGAGCAAGCTGCCGTAGGGAGGGACCCACGTGTCAGGGCACTGGGGGTGGCCTCCCGCCAACAGCCAGCAAGGAGCTGAGACCTCAGCCCCAACCCACAGGGGACTGAATCCTGCCGTCAGCCCTGCGAACCCAGAGGTGGAGCCTCAGAGGAGACCCCGGGCCTCCCGAGAGACCCTGGAGCAGCAAAGGAGCCCACCATTCCTGACCAACAGCAACGGTGAGATAATGATATGCACTGTTTTAAGCTACTAAATTTGTGGCAATTTGTTAGGCAGCAAAAGATAAAACTAGTAAAGAAGGTACCCAGACTTAGCAAGCTCAAGGTTAAGGGCACAATCCTTTAAGACTGCGAAGTCCACCCCGGGTCCCGACACTAGTCACAATTTGGGGGTGCCAGGGGCCACACTCACTTCAGACCAACTGGCTACAAATTTGGGGTTCCCACAACCACCTTCAGGTTCAGTAATTCGCTAGAAAGACTCCCAGGCCTCAGGCAAGTGGTATGCTGACAATCTCAGCTTTATTACAGCAAAAGGATGCAAACGCCTTGAAGCGTTTTCTGAGGAGCCCACCTGAAGGTCATCTGCCTGTCTTGGGAAATGTAATTACGCTTGACTAACAAGTCATTAACACCAGCTGCTTTACAACCCTGTAAAATTAGAGGTTAACTAGTAGAAATCTGATGGTGTTCTGATTCTTTTCTAATAGCAAAGATAACCTCGAAGGTTCTGGTTTTATTGACTTACTGGATACGAATCAGCTTTTTGTATATAATTCAGCAGTTGTGTTTCCTTTTCCCCGTATCTTCTGTTCTGTCCCCCTTTCTGTTTTCCCTTCGTCCCTCCCCTCCCTCGTGTCCCCTTTTCCCTTCACCTCCTGCCGGGCTTCTTACTCCCTCCTGGCTGTGCTGCAGGCGGGGGCTGTGTGCTCCCAATGCCAGTGGTAATATTTGGTTTCCGTAAGTGTAGCAGAGAAGGACGCCCAAGTCAAAGCTGGTTCATTGAGTCCCCACATACCGTTCCCTGGCGGGGGGGCAATACATCTCCGTGTCCTTAACTGTTCCTGCAGATCAGGGCAAAATAAAAGGACAGCCGTGAGGAATAAATTACAGGATAAATGAAAATATACACAGGACCTCTGTGATTCTGTCTGAATCCAAATGCTAGGTTCTAATCAATATAATGTATTTTTTTATTATTAAGTAGCCCATTATAATATAATGGGGCAATAAATACTGATAAGAGTGTTCCAGTGAGTAATTCCTTTTGGAATAATGGCTATTTGATTATAGAATGATTTGGCTTTCAATTTACACCAGTACTTAATGTGTTCCTGTTAACTTAGTATTCTCCCGGTGGTAAGTGCAGCCCCAGTGCAGACAGTGATGAAGCGAACGCCAGGGGAACCTCGCCGTGGAGCAGCTCCTGTGCGGAGCCACTCGGGGCTCTGTGGCCTGCAGGCTTCTGGATCAGTCCCGAGTGAGCCTTGCCACAGCCGGGCTGCTGGCTGGGCTGGGGGGGTGCAGCTTGCTGGGCTGGTGGGGTGCAGCAGTGCAGAGAGGGCAGCCAAGGTGGTTGGAGTACATGGCGTGTCCACACCTGTCCTTTCTCCGTCCGAGGACTCAGGGTGACATAACACGCAATGCGTTGGTCATTCCAGAGGACTTCTGTAGGGGCCTGCGATGTGCCAGGCACCATTCAAGGGCAGTATTGAAAGAAAAAAATGACCACAAAACAAGAATCCTAAGGGGCGTGGCATATTGGGAAAGGACAGAGGTCCCGTGCAAGATGAAGCCAGGTGCCGGTGACAGGGCAAGGATGGGCTTTGCTAGGTGGTAGCCACGGCAGCGGGGAAGACGATGCAGTGCAGACCCCACCCAGCTGCGGTTCTTGCTGGGTGGGGGGGAGTGGAGCGAGTGAGCTGGGCTCCGGGGGAGACTGGCTTTGTCAGCTGGGCTCGTCTGGCGGGGAAGTGAACGTCTCTTTTCTTTGTGACAGGAGGTCAGGAGAGTGGGAGTTACTGCCCTGAATGTTGGCGGCCGTGTTAGGGATGTGGCCTCAAGCTGTTGGAGACTGTGTGCTCGTGATTTTTGGTGCGGGAGGGGGTGTGGATGGAATCGTTTGTGCTGAGAGTCAATTATTTTCTTTCTATATCCTCTTTAATAAAGTAAGGCATTATATTTACTTTTTGTATATATATCGTCTTTGACATTTTTTTGAAAATTTTCTTCAAGAGGACAGAAGATAGGACTTTGGAATATCAAACACCAAGGGACAAGCAGAAAATCATCACCCATCTCTTCTCCAAAGCTGCTGATCAGCCTGCTGATTCTAGAAACATAAAGAAAACTGCGTGTTTGTTCGTTTGTTCAAAAGAGTATATTTCTAGATCTGATAAATTGACTTTTCTAAAGGGTGCAAGGAAAATGCTTGGATAGGCACACTCATGTGCCAGAATTAAATTTTCTTTGCTAGTCTGCATTTTGTTAGGCTGGTCTGTGTTCATTTGTGAGGTTTAAATCAAAGAAGCTCAGAGGACGTGAGATTGAAAACATTCAACTCTCGGGACAGCTGGGCCACCCACTCCTCGCAGAGGGCTTTGCCGGGCAGGAAATAGGTTCCTGGAGCCCCTCCCAGGCCTGGGCTTACCTGTGAGTCACTGCACAGTGGTGAGGTCCACGGGTCACAGGCAAAGCGTTGAGTGCCTGGGGTGGGGGGTCACTGGGCACTTGGGGCTGGGAATGTTTATCACATGGCACGGAAAGGCGCCAATGTCTTACCAACAGGGGCGGCTCCACAGGTGCTTGGAGGCTGAGTATAACCCTGAGCCTACCGATTCCAGGCCTCTTCCTGTGGGGCCTTGCCTGCTGGACGCTCTCTGTGCCGCGGCGTCCCTGACTGCGCCCACGTGGGTCTGGCTCAGCACCTGCTCCTGTGCCCCTGCCGTGACTTGCGGGGTCCCAGCTCACTGCTGGGTGTTGATTTATGATTTTATTAAAATGCGATCCAGAGGTGCACAGGGACGATTAATCACTCTCGCCACTAAACCCACCCAGCAGCCGCCAGCCGCACGGAAAAGACCAGCGCTAGGCCAGGGCCTCGGCGCGATGGGGGTGCTCCTGTCACTCGAGGACGCTTGGGGCAGCATGGGCTGCCCAGGGCCTGGCTCGGCTCAAATCAGCCCTGACTGACAGGCCTGACCTCTCTGAGGGAGCGTCTGCGAGTGTCAAGTTCGATCACACACCTGAGGGTGCCAGGATGCAACGCCAGGTGTTCTTTTCGTTCATCTCTTGGCGCGACAATAATGTTTTTAACCAAAGCAGTCCGGAGTAGAAAATGGTAGACAGTTACAAAAAAATATCTCTTTATATCCAATGATATTTACTCTTCGTGTTCAATTTGGTGCCCTTTTTGCTACATTTTAACCCACCTACCCTGAACTCTAGCCTTGCGGTTCACGCTGTGCCTTCTCGCGTTACCAGGTCTTGGTTAGACCTGGAGCAGGAGACGCAGAGGGGAGGACGCGGAGGAGCCAAGCTGAACCCACCGCAGGAAGGAGGAGAAAACGCACAGTCCGCTGGGGCGCAGGTGACCCTCGGACAACTTTACATGACTGGTCTTTTGCTAGCCCCTCCTTCCTTCACATCCCAACCTCCCTCTAGACTGTTTTTTTTTACTGTCATAAAATACAGATGACACGGAACTTACCGTCGTAACCGTCTGAAAGCGTAGCGTTCAGTGGTGTTGAGCGCACTCGTGTGGTTGTGCAACCATCACCGCACCCATCTCCAGAGCTTCGTCACCCTGCAAACTGAAACCTTGTGCCTGTTAAACACGAACTTCTCACTCTCCCCTGCCCCCAGCCCCGGCGCCCACGTTCTACTTTCTGTCTCTCTGCATTTGACAGCCAAGGACCTCGTACGAGTGGCATCAGGCAGCGTTTGTCTTTTGTGACTGTCTTATTTCACCGAGCATAACGTCTTCAAGCCTCCTCCGTGTTGCAGCACGTGTCAGAATCTTTTTCCTGTCAGAGGCTGAGTAGTGTTCCGTCGCGTGGATGGACCACGTTTCTTACCCATGCCTCCGCTGGCGGGCTCGTGGGTAGTTACACGTCTGGCTGCTGTGGTGCTGCTGCTGTGGACCTGGGGCATTTGCTCTAGTCTGATCACTGAAGGGCACTCCTGCTGCACCCAGACTTTTCAGATATGCTGCGTTGGTCCCATGGATCCAATCTTATCTTCAGTTCCTTAAATATACACCTTCTGCCCAGGTGCCTACCTGTGCCCAGTTTGGGCCTCGCCCTCAGCTTGCACCTGCTCCTGCTCTGCCCCTGGCAGGTGAGGCTCCCCATCCCATGCTGCCCTCACTCTCGTCCGCTCTCTGGTGTCTCCCTGCTTTCCGAACCCCTGGCTCTACTCCTGTCTCCAGGACTGCACTTAACACCTCGGTTCTGTCGGTTAAATCTGATCTGGCAGCTGGGTTTCCTGGCAGTCCCTGTGGACGGGACTCTGCCCGTGCCCTGGCCCTTCCCTCTTCCAGTAACCACAGCACCCCAGACAGGAAGGCTGAGTTCACAGAAGAGAGTTCAGTATTGATATTAAATAAAACTTACAATAAAGCTAATCAAACATGTAGTTAATTACATGCACCATGGTTATTATGCTGCTCAGTAATTAGGCATGAATGATAAGCAGCTTGTAAGTGACTGTAATTGGTTTTACTTTGATGCAGCCTGCCCAGGCACTCCTGGGGTCAGTAGGGAGTGCTCTGTGCATGTGCAAGTGTGTTCATGCGTGCATGTGTGTGTATGTGTATGTGTTGGGGGAGGAGGGAGGACGGGAAAGGGTCCCATCTCCCCCCAGGACCGGCTGATGTGATCTTCCAGGTGAGCCTGTGGGGACGTGTTGGCGGCTGCAGAATCCCCTTCCTGCCTCCCTGCCCCTCTTTCTGGCCCTGGGGAGGAGGCCGCCTGCGACTTTTGGGTGGAGGAGGTGGAGCCGGGGCTCTGGTTTGGGTGCCAGGCGCACGGGGTTGAGTTCTCAAAGAAAGAGGCCTTGGTGGCCATAGTCCCCATGACCGTGCTCCCTCAAAGTCCGTTCTGTGGGGCTCTCGGTGTCCAGAATTTTGGGTGGAGAAGGGCGGATGAGGAGCGAGGGGACTCCGAGAGTTTGAAGCTGATCTGTGAGCACCAGGATTTCTGCCATCTCTGGTTTCCTTGGAGCTGAAGGGGCAGCAGGCAGGGGGATGAGTGGACGGGAGGGTTGTGCCTGCAGCCTTGACCTGTAACAGCAGGTGGGGGCAGGAAGTGTCCTTATGGGGGCTCAGCGTCAACTCTGCCTCCTCGCTGCTGTGCATCCCTAGAGCACGTTCCTGGTAGAAAGGATCACGAGAAACAATGGTCGTGTTTGGAGGACACCGTAGGACGTCACTAGCTGTGTTTTCTCATTTTTGAGTCTCCCAATCTGCCACCTACCTGCCTACAAGTAGCAGACACATTATGTACATGTGGCCACAATTCCAAGTGCTTTACATGTATTGATTTGTTCAATGCTCCTAACACCCTGTGTTGTGGCCCCATGTGGGGAGGAGAAATGAACACAGAAGACAAACGACAAACGACAGACACACAAAGACGGTACAAGACTGCAGCACCTCTCGCCTGCAGCATCTTTATTTTTAACATTGTTCTTTTGGCATCTGTCCCAGTCTACCCCAACTTTTCCCACCGCTATTTTCTGTTCCCAGAATGTTTTTGTCCCAGCATGGACTGGTTCTCACTGCTCTGCCTCAGGGAGTTGACGTTTGCGTCTCCTCCTTTGCCCTTTCCCGTTTGCGGGTCAAGGCGCCCTGGCTTGTTTGCAAGTCACAAGGCTTCTTGAGGCCGATCAACAAGAAACAATCCTTGTGAGAACAGGTGTTCTGAGAACCGCTTTGTTCAAGCATGGCTGAGAGATGACCCGGTGTCCACTACACCCTGTGAGGTTGGTACTATTATTATACCCACTTTACACTTTAGGAAACTAAAGGTAAGGAGGCTTATGTGCTTGGGGTGACACAGTAAGTAGTAGCAGAGCAGGGATTTGAGCCAAGGAAATACGGCTTTAGAATCCTTTCTGGGGGAGGAGGGTGGGGAATGGAGAGAGATTGGTCAAAGGGTGCAAAGTTTCAGTGAGACGAGATAAGTAAGTTCTGCAGATCTGTTGTACAGCGTAGTGACTATAGTTAATATTGCGTTGCTTAGCCCTCATAAGTTAAAGATATTGTAAGTTAAAAATGCATTTAATACACCTGAACTACCAACATCATAGCTTAGCCTAGCCTACTGTAAATGTGCTCAGAATACTCACATTAGCCTACAGCTGAGCAAATTATCCAACACAAAGCCTATTTTATAATAAAGTTGGATAGCTCATGTAATTTATTCATGTTCTACTGAATGTGTATGGCTTTTGTACCAACATAAATTCGAAGAATCGTTAAGCTGGGACCGATAAGAGAGTAAGATCTTAAATTTCCTCACCACACACACACAAAATACATGTGAGATGATGGATATGTTAATTACTTGATTTAATCATTTCACGATGTACACATGTATTGAAAAATCACATTGTACACCATAAATATATATAATTTTAATTTGTCCATTATACCTTAATAAAGCTGGAGGGAAAAGAGAAAAATAAAATAAAAAGAAAATTCAATAACTTGATGGATTAATTGCTTTCAGGCTTGTCTCAAGCCAGCCATTCCTTCTCACTTGTCATTAATCCTCAAGAAATGCCCTGTACTGCAGCTGTTTCCACCAAAATCATGCTGGTTTAAAGCAACAATATAATAAACACACACATCTTTCTAGGACTTAAAAATTATTATGACTGAACAAATTAGATACAGGACCAAAGATACCTATTTCTAAGGATTGAGCTGTTAATAATATAAAGGTAGGTTGGAAATGCAATTCTTTCATTAGTTACTCCCCCTCCCCCCCAGCCCTCTGCCAGAGACTCCATCCCGTTAACCACGACACTGTAACCGCGCGGGCTACACGGGCTGTGCAGTTCCCGTGGACGGGGACGAGGAGACTTCTCAAAAGCGCTGCAGTGGCGAGAAGGCAGAGACAATGCCTTCACCGTCTATGGCGCTGGGCTGGGGACTGGCGCTGGTTAACTTGGACTTGGGTATTTTCAGGGATGAAAATGTTTCATTTTGTTCTGCCTTTGAGTGTGGGACGAAACCCTCCCAGGGGAGCTGAGCTCCTGCCTGCCCGTGTCACGTGTCTTCGGCGGGGAAGGTTCTCCTTTCGATGGGAGTGGGTGGAAAGACGCCAGACGAAGGCGGCGGCTGTTCTCTGTAGCCTGCCCGCTCGCGGTCCCCACGCACGTCCGGACTCTGTTCATGAGAAGCAGGGGACGGGGAGGCGAGGGCAGGAAGAGCAGGAGCTTTCTGAGGAAGGATCTAGCACGGAATTGTGGCTCTTCCTCTTAGAGCAGTTTGGCCTTGGGCCTCCTTTTCTTTAGTGGGAAGGGAGGGAGAATTCTGTCTACCTCGCGGTGTTGCAGTGAGAATTAAATGAGGAAACGCATGCAAAGCACGAGGCCTAGCATCCGGTAGGCATTCGGGTAGTATTATCTTCCCTTTCCATTTTGTCCTGTCTTCCTGCCTCTTGTCTGCTGTCTTCTGCACGTCCTGGTCTCCCTCCTCCTCTGCTGTGTCGTCCAGTCTGCTCAGCCTTGCATCTCAGACCCGTAACGCGCCAACTGCTTTCCCTTCCGAGTCCCCGCGTTCGTGTCTCCTCCTGACAGTCCTCCTCTCCAGCCAGGCAGCCTTCTCACCGCTCTCTGCACATGGCTGATGGGGCGTCCCACGCTCACCTGAGCAGGGGACCCTCGGGGCTTCCTGCATCTGAGTCTCCCCTTCCTGCGGAATGACCGGCATCACTGGCCCAGGCGATCTTGCTCCCGTGCGTGTGCTCGCGCCGTTTCCCGTGCAGACTGTGTCCTCCTCTGACCTCTAAGCTTGGTTCTGAATCAAACTTAACTACCTCCAAGAAGGTTTCCATGACTAACAGCGTCATTAGCTTAGTCATCAGCGGGAGGCCTTTGCTGGAGTTGGTGAGACCCCAGATAGGAGACGGTGAGGGTGATGAAGGGGGCTGAGGGCCGAGCGGGCGGCAAGTCAGGGGACATCGTTTGGAGCAACCGAGCACAAGGGACCGGACTTCCGTCCTCGAGGTTGGAACATGACAGAGAAGGGTCCTGGCTCCTAAGGAACAGAGCCACTGGGCAGGGAAGTAAAGCTGGGGACCAGGCAGACACCCTTCATAGGACTGTCAGAAGGGCAGAGAAAGCCTCACTGAAAACTGGAAACAGAGGCAGAGCTGGGTTACAATTGGTGCCTGTAGGTTCTGAGCTTGCCTGCGGCCCCTGAGACTGTGACTGGGTGTCTACTGCTGCTGTAACAAAGTGCCACAAACCTAGCAGTGTGAAACACAAATTTATTATCTCACAGTTTCTTTGGGCTGGAAGTTCAACACGAGTCTCACCAGGTTGAAATCAAGGTGCCAGCAGGCAGCATTCTGGGGCTCTGGGGAAGAACCCATTTCCAAGGTCATTGAGGTCAGTGGCTGAATTCTATTTCTTGTGGTTATAGAACTTATGTCCCCATTTCCTTGTTGGCCGCCAGCTGGGGGCCACCCTTGGCTCCTCCAGACTTCTCTCTGGTCCTTGCACATGGGTCCCTACGACTCAGAGCCAGCAGTGCGGTGGAGAATCCTGCTCGGGCGGGCAGCCTCTCTCACTCCCATCCGCCACACCGCGCTGACTCCAGCCAGGCAGCGTTCTCTGCTTTTAAGGGTTCGTGTGGTTAGAGTGGGCCATGGGGATAATCTAGGATCACATCTGCAAAGTCCCTTTTTCAAGGAAGGAACACAATCACAGCTTCCAGGGATCAGGGTGCTAACATCTCCGTGGGGGGTGCTATTCTGGCTACCACAGGGGCCGTGAGCCCAGCGATGGGCACTGAGCAGTTGTAGCTATGATTGTTAGAAGGTCATGGGGCAGGAGGCTCAAGGGATCATCATAAAGAATTTTGTGTCATGCTGGTTTCTTCTCTACTCCATGCTGCCCCATCGCTAGAGCCTAGAATGTATTTTGAGATAAATCGTATTTGCCTGTCAAGGTATCATGGCTCTCTGCTTGGCTGCAGTGTTATGTTTTGGTTTGGAGGCTGTGTCTGGAGGTCAGTGCGTCTGTGTGTGCACAGAAGACGAGTGGCCACCGTAGGATGTGATTTGAGGGTCCCTGCAAGGTTTCCTTCTCTTATGACCCAGGGTGCCTGAAATCCCATTATTTAAGGATAATCTCTTTGGTTTACTAGAGGCATTATTGCTTCTTAAAGTCTCTCGAACAGGAAACTTCTTGGAAGTTTGAGGTATGTCAAGACCATTCTTTGCTTGAGGTGCTAAGACGTCAATGTGGGGTTTTGAAGGAATGAAGCCCAGGGCGGGTTGTTGTCAAGAAGGTGAGGAGAAGGCAGTTGAGGACCCTGGAGAGCCACCTAGCAAGGCTGGGCCGAGGAAGGTGTGGAAGTGAGCAGCGTTGGTCACAGGGGACGTATTCCCCAAGTGGACAAAAACATGTAAGAGGGAAGGTAAGGGGAGGCTCAGGCCACGGGCTCCAGAGTTAGACCACCGAGTCCATATTTCACCCCAGCTGCCTCCTCTGTCTGTAATGCTGGACAAAGCCTGAAACCTTGGGGCTTTAAACATGTCTGTAACGAAGATAATAGGATCTTCCTCATAGGGTGTGGTGTGTTAGCCACGTAATGTGCTTATAACGGTGCCTTGGCACATGTATGTCACTTCTGTCATCTTTGTTACTATTTGTTGAAATTCATTCCCATTTGCAGCCATCAGTACATGGAAACCTGGATGCCTTGCCTGGAAAAGATTAGATTTGCCCAAGTTCCCATGGACAGTTAGACGCTGGACTTGCAGTAAGGTCCTTCCTGGCCGGGTTTACTCGGCCACCCTCCTGCTGGGAGGCACTGGTTGTCCAAACATTCTCAAGGGCCCCTTTCTGACGGTCGGTCTCACATGTCAAGCTGGCCAGGCCATAGCACCCAGTTATTTAATAAAACAGTAATCTAGGTGTTGCCCTGAAGGTATTTTGCAGAAGTGATTGACATCTGCACTCTGTGGACTTTGAGTAAGGACGATTATCTTCTATAATGTGGGTGGCTGTCATCCAATCAGGTGGCCTTAGGAGCGTGTCTTATTCTGCTCAGGGTGCCATAACAGGAGTCCATAGACTGGGAGGCTTAGACGGCAGAAACGTATTCTCACGGTTCTGGAGGCCGGGAGTCCCAGGTCATGGTGCCGGCTGTTGCGGCTCCTGCTGAGGGCTCTCTTCCTGGCTTGCACATGGCCACCTTGTTGCTGTGTCCTCTTTGGTGTCTCTTTTCTTATAAGGGTACTAATCTCACCATGAGGTCCCCACACTCATGACCTCTTCTAACCCTAATTACATCCCAAAGACTCCATTTCCATATGAATTTTGGGGAGAATGTGAACATTCAGTTCATAACAGAGCGAAAACTGAGGTTTTAGGAGAGGAAGGAATTCTGCCTCAAGACTGAAGCATCACCTCCTGCCTGCATCTCCTGCCCCACAGATTTCAGACTTGCCAGCCCCCACAACCATGAGACAACTCCTTAAAATCCCCCTCTCTCTCTGCATTGTTAGCCTGGATACAGTCAGCCCTCTGTATCTATGGGTTCTGCACCCACAGATTCAACCATCTGTGGATCAAAAATATTGAAAGAAAACCCCAATAAAAATAACAATACAGCAATAAAAAATAATACAAAGAAAAAACAATACAGTATAATAATTATTTACATGGCATTTACATTGTAAATTGTATTATATATATATTTTTAAACCCATGTGGAAATACTTTATTGTGGTTAATAACCAAGCAAAAATATGCTTATTGTATTTGCAGACTCGTGACATAAGTAATCTAGAGATGAGTTAGAGTACATGGGAGGAGATGCCTAGGTTATATGCAAACACTATGCCATTTTGTATAAGGGATCTGGGCATGCCCAGATTTTGGTGACCTGGACCCCATCCCCCGTGGAGACTGAGGAATGACTCCATATCCCCTGTGGGTTCTGTTTCTCTGGAGACCTCCAACTAACACATACTTGGAGGCAGATTTTGAGTTAATGATTTTCTACCTTTCATACTCAGAGCAGGGGTCACTTAAAGCAGCTTAAATCAAGAAATTTGAAACATGACATTCTTGAGAAAACAGCAGTCCTAGTTGCCAAAGCTCATTTTCCGATGGGCTCAAGCTCCAGACTCTCGGCCAGTCGCTCCTCTTGCTTCCTCACAAGGGGCTTCTAGGTTAAGTTTTCACCGGCGTGGTTTATCGAGAATTGCTTTTGTCAGCAGTGGCTGCCACTTGATGTTCTAAGGAACGATATAATGGAGAATAGTCATCTCTTTATGACACCTATTTCTTTATTCTCAGTCCTTGCATTATTTTAGAAATTTAGAAAAAGTGAGTTAGAAGAAAGAGAAAGGGTATTGTGGCACTATTCACAATAGTCGAGATACGGAATCAACCTAAGTGTCCATCGGTGGATGAGTGGATAAAGAACACGTAGCACGGATACAAACTGGAATACTAGTCAACCAAGAAAAGAAGGAAATCTTGCCATCTGCGATAACGTGGATGAACCTGGAGGACACTGTATTAAATGAAATAAGCCAGGCACAGACAGACAAATGCCACACGATCTCACCCGTATCTGGAATCCTGAAAAGCTGATTTCCTAGAGAGTGGAATCGTGTTTCCCAGGGGCTGGGCGGTCGGGGGGTGGAGGGTTGGAGAGATGCTGGTTAAAGGGTATAAAATCTCACTTAGGAGACGTAAGTTCAAGAGGTCTATTGTACCACATGGTGACCACAGTTAACAGTGTATTTATCACTGTCCTATAAGGTCTTGAAAGAAATATTGTATGGTTGAAAAATGCTAAGGGAGTGGATGTTACGTGTTCTCCACAAAAATGGCGACTCTGCGAGGTAATGTGCGTGTTAACTGGCTGGAACCAGTCATTCCACAACGTATGCACAGTTCAAAACGCCGTGTTCCGCAGAATACATACATGCAATTCTATCTGTCAGTTTAAAAATATAAAATAATAATAAAAAAGATAAAGGCAAATGGAGGGCCCGTCGTGCCCATCTCAGGGACTCACCGTCCTTTCCTTTGCCCAAATTTGTATCTGTGCTTTCAGACATTAATTCTCTATTCTTCTTCTTCTTGAGGTTAAGGGGGATTGTTTGAAGTTTCATCTTTCATGGGTGTTTAGATACCATTTTTGAAGAGATGAAGGACAAATTGTTACTAATAATATTAATGATGCATTACAGTGGTGCGGCTTTGTACCTCAGAAGCCACTTTTGTGCGTCCGCGTTCCGTTCATGCTTTAAAATTTCCGTCCTGCAGGGAAGGCTTTGGGCAATAAACTCTTGCCATTTACCAGTGATTTTTTTTTCCAGAAGCCTTCTCAAGTCTTCAGAATCAGCGTGTATCATTTCCTCCCTAAAACGGAACCAAATGCAACTGAAAGGTTTCAAGAATAACTTCAGACGTGGTAAGTAGAGAGTGACGCTTTCTATGGTGAGGAAGAAGCTAGATTCCCAGGCTCTGAGCTTGGAGCTGCGTTTCCAGGCCCAAGGCCCCGGGGAGCTTCCTGCTGGGATCAGTGGCTCTCACTCAGTGTTTCAGTCCATTTCTGCCACTACCTGTCCCTGGCCATGTCCTGGGGCATCAATCACCTGTGATAGTCAAAACAGGAAAAGTCGCCTTTTCAAAGGTCTACCAGAGGGAATACAAATCGTCATGGCTTATCGTCAACATTTCCTGATGATGTCCCTTTTGGCAGGTATCCTAATTATTTATGGAAATATCTCCCAGTCGTCTCTGGACTTGCCCTCAGAATCCTCCTGTGACACAATGTTCTAAGCAGCCACTGATCAATTAGAATTGGTACAAGACTTGATCCCTCTTTGGCACTCTGGTGCTCTGTTATCATTCCGCCAGTCTCATGTAATCAGAAGGTTTTATACAACTTACTCAGCCTCAGAGAACTGCAGGACGTCAGAGCGGAAAGCACGCTTGGAGACGGAGGACACTCTCCTTATTAATGGATGGAAACTCTGGACAGGTGACGTAGATCGTTCAGGGGGTCTGTGTCATCAGGACCAGACCTGGCCCAGCGAGAGCCTAACATTATTAATGAGCTTTCCAAAGAAGGGAAGAGAATCCCCTCGTTCTCCCTGTTCTTAGTTAATGATAAAATTATAGACGTCAGAGTCAAAAGGATCCTTAATGCTCACCTGGTCAACTTTCCATCCACTGTTGTCATTGTGGGAATACTTCCTGGCGTCAGGGAGATCTTTGCCAAGAACCCTTTCCGTTGGGGTTCTAACTGAATTAAAACCTTCTTCCCTAGAGCTCTCAACAATTGGCCCTAGTTTTTCCCTGTACATGAGCCCCACAAACTGGTGACTGTATTATGTTTCGCTGGGGGGATTGACGTTTAATTTAGTTAAATGCATTGATCTCCAGGGGGCTCTCATAACACGAATCAGAAGGTGCCATTCTGAGAGCATCATCGTGGTGGGTGGGGGGACGCTTTGAGGCAGATGGAGGTTCTGCGGGGAACTTCCTCGTAGCGCCGTCTGAACAGCTGCTTTCTCCTGCACACAGGGCCGGGCCTGCTGCTCTAGGGGCGTATGGACACTCGGTGGGATGTCTGCAGCCGGAGAGCCACAGACCAGGCTGCTGTCACTCACACAGGCTGCCATGGAGGTCCTCCGCCTGTCATCCAGATGTGTCACCTTAAAGTATTTTCCAAGGGTGAGGATGGCTTCCTCTAGGCTTGTGAGCTTCTCCCCATTTGCATTTTGACTGATGGTAATTTTTTCCCACAGTGTAAGCCATTGGACATGAAGAGTGTGCTTTCCGAGGGCACTTTGGAGCCGATCGTTTGCCATCAGTTTTGACAAAGCTACATATTATCGGAAATACCAAAGGAGCAGCTCCACTCTCCGCTGTAACTCAGGGAGCATATTAGGCACTGAAATTCTAATGCCTCATTTTCATGACAAACGATGCAACGAGAGCCCACAATGGCTGCCATGAATCTCTGCTGCTGACTGCGATCGCCACGGGAGGAGGAAAGCGCCGAACACTTAACCTCTCTGCTCTGGCACGTGGTTGCCCGAGGCACGGGAGACAGCTGACCACCCTTTAAGGCTGTCATTCACATGGCTTCAGTGCCCTAATGACTCTGAGTGGACCGATTCTGAAGCACAGGGACACGTCAAGAACCAGGACTACAGCAGTCACACCCTACATGGCCCGGAACACAGGGACCTCGGCCAAGGTTCGATTGACAACCACAGGAGAGAAAGAGTCCCATGGAAGCAAGGACGTTAATCACGGTTAAAGACGGCTCTCTGCAGGCTCTGTGAGAGCATCAGAAGGTTTACAGACAGTTGAGAAGCCTTCATTTCACTCACTTGATATGCAGATGGAAACACGAGTCAATGTTTGCATCAATCCTGGAGGTCCCCAAGTACACTCAACCTTAGTTGTGACACTTTTCACTACGGAGCAGAACTTGGAGAAAACAGGCTAACTTGATCCTCACGTGGGAGACTCTAGCAACTAAAATACAGGGAGCTTGTGTTAGTAGAGGATGTGTGTGTGTGTGCGTGTGTGTGTGTACAGAGAGAGAGAGAGAGAGAGGGAGGGAGAGGGAGAAGGAGAGAGAGGCGGAGGGAGGGGGCAAGGGGGAGAGAGAGATTCATTATACGGACTTGGCTCATGTGACTCTGGAGGCTGGCAAGTCCCAAGACCTGCAGGGTACGTCCCCAAGCCGGGGACCCAGGAAGCTGACGGTGCGGTGCCAGTGTGAGTTTGAAGGCCCGAGAACCAGGACAGTTGATGGTGTAGCTGCAGGGTTAGAGCCCAGG